>JBBPQW010000010.1:0-103283 GCA_038092695.1 Boletus rubropictus | reverse complement strand
AAACAACAGTGTCTGGTCATTAAAAGTTGGTTTACAACGAGGTTGATAGTTGGGAATGATGACGAAATCGCGATTGTCATGGTGAGCTATGCCGCCGATTTTGTTAGAATCGGTCACGAACAAACCTAGGGAACTCACCGCGGTCAAACATGAATTTGAGCTCAATAAGTTCCATATCTATAATATCCGTGTTCAATGGTTCATGAGTGAGGCGCATGCGGACGTGTTCCAATTTAACAACGTCCCTCTGAAGGGAGTTCTCCAGTCTGTCCTCGAAGTCGATGAAATCCGGGATCTGAGTGTACTTCTCCGCGGTGAAGGAACGAACAATGAAGTCCGAGGTCTAAAATGATTTAGGACCAAAGAATCCTAGCATAACGAGAAGACGAACCTCTTGTGAGCTTGCCAGGTATATCTGACTGGACTCTAAGCATTCCGATGGGTATGTTAGGTCCCCGGTGGCAGCAAGCGAAAATGTCAAAGCGCGAGTAAGAATAAGATGGGACAAAGTGTCGTTCTGAACTTGCTTGACATTCATCTGACGATAGTGCTCCACGGCAAGCGATGGTACACCTTTTTCGGACGGTTAGTGACCCAACAACCACAAACCCAACATACGCACCCAAAATACGATATATCCGAACAAGCATTATACGCATCTGGAATGACATACGACTCTTAGTCAATCCATATTCCAAGATTGTGACTGCCTGGTAAAGAGCTTCTTCTGAATGGTTGAGTGCCCAAACCATCACAAGAGAATTCGCAACCAGAAGAACCAGGTCGTCGGCAGGCTGAAGCTCGGTAACTGGGATGTCTCTACCAAGCGCGAGGCCTTCCAGGTATTCTTTGAGGTACTTCAACCCGCGAGCCGTCTCAGATTCGACCGTGATTTCCGAATCCAGGAGCATGTAGCGCTCGAGCTTCCGTACGTTAATCAGTCGTTGAAGGTCACCCACGGACGCCTGAGTTGGGACCACGAATTGAAAAAAGAACTCATCACCGCGTAATTGCGGATGGTGCTTACGAAGGATGGCTGGTAATGTGCGAGGAATGCTTTCCACCGATCAAGCGATGTAATCTCCAAATCAAGAAAGCTGATCAAGTCCTCGAAGCAACATGCTTTGTCACCAAACTCAGCGAAATAATTCTCCATCAAGCTGACCACCATACTGTCATCTGGGGTCAAATTTCAGCGTCTGCATGAAGTCCTCGGTAAGAGGAAACTAACCGGACAAGCCAAATTTATAGGCGCGATGTTCCAATTCAAGCAGAGCTAGAGGAGCAGCCCGGCTTTTTGTACCATCTTTCTCCGCAACCTCTGCAAGGAAAGTGCGAGCCTTGGAAACATTTTTCAGGCTTTCATTTTTGCTCTCTTCCTGGAGTTGGCCTTCTCGCTGGGACGAGACTGGAACGATAGTTGAGTCGAGAACAGCCAAAAATTCCAGCCAGTTACGATCTCTAAGTAAATGATCAGCACTGAAGTACGAGAAAATAAATAGCACAAGCAGGAAGTTGAGCTAACCCATTCAAGATTTTTTGTCGTGCGCGCTCTCCTTCTTCCTTGAAAAGACCTCTACCTCGCCAGATTTCCCGACGTGTCTGGTCGCATGCGAGACTAGTTGAGCATATGGTCTTCCCAACATCACTTTCTAGTAGAGTGTGCGCTTCGTCATACAACTCCAGCTGCTTCAGGATGTTGACGTGCATGTGAAAGCGATCTGGAGTTAGGTAGGATGGTGAGGGCGATGAGGTAACCAGCCTGTGAGCGAGCTTGTAGAGCAATGTCTTCATGCTTGGGGTTGTTGACGGGTCGCTGGCCTGGGAATAGGTGATGTGAGCTTGTTACTGGTTGTACGGACGAGACGGACCTGAAGGATCGCCCCCATCACGCTCCAATACAAGTACCGGTCCTCTTGGAATTGCTTGTGCATTCTTGTAGAAACCTATTGTGACATACGCCACAGACGTCAGGCCAACATGGAGAAGGCGCGAGAGATATACCTGTTGTGCAGACTTCCAATTCGCGGTGCGCACGTGGGCGAAGAATGTCTGAGCACCGTACTCTTCGTTCAGAGGTTGTTGCTTGTAGGCCTCCTCAAACATGTTGACCATGTCGGTGACTAAAAGGAGTGATGTAAGTGCCTGAAAGATGGAGTGGTCGAGGACGTACTCCTTCCAAGACCCTTGAGGACGTGCATCATGGCAGAAATGGTCGCATCGTCCAGGGGTTTAGCGGCGAGTACCTCGTCGCATAGTGCAAGGGATTCTTCAACCTTTTGGGAGCGGACGAGTGCAAGCGCCTTGAGAGACTGTGTATGAAGACAGTAAGGTTAAAGTTGGTGGAATGCGGGATCGAAACGCGCCTTGACGAGTAAATTGTTGGGATACTTCTTGAGGAGCTTGTTGCAAGAAACGATTGCCGATTTGTTGGAGCCGGTGTCAAGGGCCTCTGCAGGCGAAGTAGTTGGCTAGTGAGGAATGCAGTTTACCAAAGGGAGCGCGAAGTAAAGACCAACCATAGATGGGACGAATCTGGCGTTCGAGAGTCGCTGCGGCAGACATTTTTCGTGTCGAGGGGAGGTGGGCCTGAAGGAAGAGTAGGATTGCACGAATTTTTAACAGTCAGGTCAGTCCGTTCCGCTACCCGGCATTTTTCGGCGGACATATTACATGTATCGTCTTTCAGGACGCGCCACTATCGAACACACACAAGACACGATGGCGTTACTTTCACGGTTGGTCGCCTTGTCAATACGGATCTTGGTGCGGCTCACTGACTCCTTGTAGCGGAATAGACCCTCTGCTGGGTGTGTTCACGGGGTGTCTCGCGTACTACCTCTACGAGACAAATCCTCGCACTGTGCTGCCCACCGATCAACGGCTGGGTGCTCTCCTCCAATGGAAGTGGGCCAAGTGGCAGCGGGAAAAGACATCGTCGGGCGGACGTCCGCATTAAGTTGTTGGTCCGTGCGCGAACGAGAATGCTATATAAGCCTTGCGCAGACAATCACACATCTTCATACTTACCTTGATGGCGCATGCCTCTTCACGTATCCGGGTGTGCGGGCCGTGGGGATCTTCCATAGCACGGCGACCTTGTCCATACAGAGGGTAATCACGACTTGTATGGGCTTCGGTTCATGCACTGTCTGAATATTTTCCAGTCCTGCCACGGCCACTCTGGCTGGGCAGGCCGTCTTTTTTTGTTTTTCTATTGTTCTAACCCTAACCCTATACATGTATTATTCCTTTAATATCATCTGCAGAGCTCGCATCACTTCATGAAAGGTCTGCTGTTCCTCGCTGAGCCCGTTTGATCCCCGAAGCGCAATTCCTACGACAACACTGCGTCGTTCACCTCCGACTGCTAGCCAGACCAGAGTCGCAATCTGCGCGGCATAGAGCGAGTAGAGTGTCTGCATCTGTGCTGATGGCGCACTCCCAAAGATTGGCACGAGCTGTATGGCTGGAGAGGGGGAAGGGAGAGACTCTTGTGAATCAGAGACATGCAGATCTGTCGTCGAAGGAATGGAGGCTTGAATCTGCACACTAGTTGGCAGGAGACATGCAGGGGGAAAAGATGAGCGCACCAAATGGCCGATTTTACCCATCTGGGTGACCAGCACAAGGATCCGATCGGCAAACGGTTGAACGACAAGTTCTGTGCGCAGATCATGCACAACCACAGATGTCTGGAGAAACTTGGACATGGCAAGCAAGAGACTCGTCTACGAGTAACTCAGTACACCTTGATCACGTGCTCTCGCAAGCACAAACGCGCTCGTCGACCGAGCTCTGATGTCGACTTTGGAAGGCAAGAGTTCTCCTACCATAGCAGAAGCGACTGATGGCGGAAGATGGCGAACAAATTGGTGGGACTTGCATCCTCTCGTGGAGGACGTTCAAAGGTACGTCCATGTTTTCACTCGCGGTCATCCATCCCTACAAGCTTGACCCATCGCAGACCCGTCGCTTGGTCCAGCTCATCCACACTATTCACCGCGCACCCAGTACAGCCCGTCATCATCGCTCGTCTCTTCCCTCTTTCAAAGCAATTCTTGGTGGTATCCCCAGATCCAATTCTCCGCTCCCCCGCCTCCTATGCACCGCCGACTGTCATCAGCGTATCCCCGAATGACCACTGGCTATTTGCATTTTTTCCCGGACACCAAAGTGACGGTATCGCTTGTCTTTGGAGTCGTGGGTCTTGTGTAGATGCTTGGATAGTCAAAGAGTGCTGGCCATTTAGTCGTGGCGCTGGTATTATAACATGTGCTTGGGCGGGCATCGAACGTGAGGTCCGTCGTCTCATCCAGTACAGACAAGTTCTGTCGTTCATCTCGTATAGTGGTCAACCTCTGCAGACGGTTCATCGTTTCGTCTTCCGCCTCGGGGTCCGCTTACACCGGTCTCAAATCCAACACTCTTACTCGTAACGCAGGCACACCAGCTTTATGTTTGCTACCTCCGCACCTATGTTCCGCCTCTCAAAATGCTAGTCTGCTCCTTAATTCTGCCTTATTTTACTGCCGAGGGTCAGCCGCTCAGTGCGATATACGACACTCCATCTGGTCCCAAGACGTCGAGGTTGTGCATCTATGCTGCTATCGGATTTGTTTATGGCGGTAATGTTTCTCTTACCGATTTTCTTTACTTCCTTTTCACCTGCTGTTGCATCAGAGACCTCCATTCTGGTCGCTATGCGGTCTAGGAGGTATCCAACCTCTGACGGCTTGAAACAGGCCGCCTATAACGATATCGATCTCGGTATTCCATTAGATATTCCACAATCGCAGGATCCATCTCCAGAAATTCCATCTTTAGATTGGGGCGCGTTAGCGGAAGAACGGACAATTGAGCTGTGTGAAGTTAAGCTCCGTTTCGACGGGACGTACATGAGTATGATCTTGATCACTGTCGCTTACGAACTACTCAACCATGGACTTCGGAATGCCAGGTCTGATCAGTCAACCACTTCCACCTCTTCATCATCCCTCCCCCCACATGAGCGGCCTCATGTTCGTCTGTACTCCACCTCCGAAGCCCGATCCCTCAGCTTCTCCGAGAACTTCACCAAGGAAGGACAAGCAACCTATACATCCGGCGGAACTCCCATCAACATCCCTTGTGGCATCTTTCTTGGACTTTGAAGAATGTAAGGCTAACCATTTGCACGTACGATTGGACCGCTGACATGACCTGTAACTTTCTGCTACGTAGACACCACCATCCCAAAGTCGGCTGTTGTAGTGTATATTCTCGCCCGCGCGCCGTCGGCAGCCATACCGGTTAAGACAGCTTGGGTAATGCCCGTCATGACGTCTGTTGCTGAATGCTAACATACTTGACCAGACTACTCACCAGGTCGGAGAGCGCTCATTCTCCCCGCGTGTTTTGGTGCTCTCGTGTCCGGCGTGGGTCATCACTAACCCCCAAAAGACGGGCCTGATAGCTTTGTTGGCGGATCCAGGTGGGCCTTTGTCCCGACGGAGCCAGAAGGCGAGGGAAGTGGTAGTTGGTAACATCGTTGTGCTGCGATTGTACGTTGTGGTGATATATAAATATTGAATCGCTGACGCGTTGGAATTGTTTTTTTTTGCAGACCTGACCTTACAGATGATCCTGAATGGGAACAGTTGCCAATCATGGCACCAATTAGTAGAGTAGGCATGGATTGTAAGTTCCATCCATGCCAACAGGTACTTTTCGCGTCTGAATTCGTATGTTACAGGGCCGGTGAATATGGCAGCGTCAAAAAATCAAGTACTTTTGTGCGCAGTCGCTTCGTCTAGAATGTCAATCTATACTCTGCCCAAGCAACTCACGAAAATATCAGGAGGTACATAATTTCCATGTTTCTGTGGTATTCTCGACCTCACAACCCTTAGATTCTGCGCCGAGAATCATCTCACCTCTTTCTACAGCACTTGTTACTTCTCTCCAATCGCGCAGATCGATAGCGGACATTGCTCATGTCCTTGCTGTACCTGCGGTATCGCTGGATACTGTTGTGGATACCGTAAAGGGGACGTGGCTGGTGTTGGAGGCGCATGTACGTACTGGGGCAGTTGGTGCATTTAGTGCTGCAGATGTTCTGGGAGCGACTGTCGAACTATATAGGTCAGCCGATCCCGTTCTCCTTGATCATTTGTCACACCACTTCTCAGAACGAGAGCGCGGCTTCTCGTGGATGACGACGAGAAAGATGTGTTGTCGTCGCTTTGGAAGAATGCCCACGACATGTGTTCCATAACAGCTTGCCTTGCTGCATTTGAAGACTGTAAAGAGGCTGAGGGATATGATCTAGGTGGCATAATGTTTTCTTCGTGACAGAAATGACTGCGCTGACCTTTGCCATCTAGAGGCTATCTGGCAGCTTGTTAGTCTGTCAGGGTGGGCAGTCAGCTTTCTAGAGAAGCTCATGAAAGAATGTCTCTCTGCCGCCGATTTAACCGACCTAACCGCAAACACTGATAAATTTCAACCAAAACTCGAGCCTGTCGATGACACAGACGTCTTCGCCCTAGATGGTAGGTTCCTTGCATCTTGCAATCGTGATGGAGCGGCTTACCAACTCCAGAAAGCAAGCGCACTCCGCTCTTTTCGCCTTTTGATTCACCCATTTTACTCCACCTCATCCATCCGCTTATTCTAACGAATCTAATTGGGGTGATAATGCATGTGAACCGGTTCTACAATTCACTTAGTGCACTCACACCCAAAGGAGAAAACTCACAGATTGCGTGGAATATTCTTATGGACGTTATTGGTTGTTCTGGGCTGGATCTCAGGGGAGTAGAGGAGATATTAAGAGGCGTGATGCCTGACGTGAGAGGTATTTCTGGTGAGTTGATATATCCTGTGCCCCTTATCACAAAGCACAATCGTTGAGTGAACGACTTTCCACGCTGATTCCGTCGGATTTTTGCAACAGGGGATGAAGCGAGATTGTCGCTATCGAAATGTCACCCGGTTCCTACTCAGTACCCAGTTTTACGAAAAGTGGTACACGCCCTTCATACATCTGCAGCGATCGACAAACCGCGTCTGTTTATCAAAGCGGCTGACTTCATTGAAGGATTCGCAAATTTGTCAACCTCTGACCAGTCCAGTAAACCCCAAGACAGGGACGTGGTTACAAAGGGCATTTTGATGCGACACACTCCCGGCTTGCGATGCCTCCGGTGCGGGTATAGGTCAGCAACGGGCGGGGAGGTGAGCGTTGCGGGACATGTCTCGTTGAGGTGGAGAACCTGGGAGAAAATGTGGGCGAGTCGCTGTGTTTGTGGGGGAGCGTGGATCAACAGAGACGTGTAGGGACCTTTATTGACTCGCATATGCAGTTGTGATATTGGTGGCTGGCCAGCTTGTCCATTTCAACAATCTGCGGAGGCTACAACGGACAAGTTCGGTGGCAGGTCTGTCGAGCAAAAACCTGACCGTTCCCATGCTCTCATCTTACCTTGCTCAATCCTGCGAAGAACCTTCACCAGTCTCTTACGAGCATGCCCAAAGTAGTCGTCCCTCCCTTACCCTTGTCTGGGCTGTTCGCAGTCGTGAAGCCCTCGGGTCCAACTTCGATGGCTGTTCTCGAAGACATAAAGCAACTTGTCTGCAACTCGCGCCTATTTGTGGACCCCCGCAAACTAGAAAACCGGACCGGGAGGGAGAGTAGGAAGAGAAGAAAGGATACTGTCAAGATCGGCCAAGGTGGAACGCTGGATCCGCTTGCTGACGGCGTACTAGGTAAAGTCTACGTCGTCTTTCATGTCGATACGTCAGTGACTCGGCGAGTCTTAGTCGTTGGCGTCGGGAAAGGTACCAAACGGCTCTCCGACTTTCTGGACTGCGTCAAGGTATCTCACTTTTTTGGATCGCCCATTTTATCTCGAGTTTTCAGCCAGGGTATATAGGAGTATAGGACCACCGCACTGCTGGGGTGCGAAACGGACAGTTATGATTGTCAGGGTTTCCGTACGCATGACGCTCCATGGCGCCATGTGACCAAGGAAACAGTGGAGACGATCCTCGACAAATTCAGAGGCGAGATTTGCCAAACACCGCCCATGTCTGTCTCTACGATCAAGCCTTCGTTCTCGTCGCTCATTCTTCGTCAGATTCTCTGCGCTTAAGATGGACGGGAAGCCATTGCACGAGTATGCCCGCCAAGGTATACCATTGCCTCGACCCATCGAAAAGAGGAAGGTCACTGTTCACTCACTGGATCTTGTCGATTGGAAAGGGAGTCATCACAACTTCCGATGGCCGGAGAAGGAGTTAACCCCAGATCAGAAGGCTGCCCTCAAGACAGCGCTAAATTCTGATGAAACCGATTCCGTCATGCAAGACAAGCCCGACGAGCACAACGACCAGGTTCCGACGGCGTTCGTTCTGAGCATGAGAGTCTCCGGAGGCACGTACGTTCGCTCAATCGTTCACGATCTCGGTCGCGCACTAGGTTCTGCCGCACACGTGGTCACCTTGACTCGGTCTCGGCAAGGGAGGTTCACCCTGGATTCCGGAGGGGGAGGAGACATTTCGTGTGTGTCATGGGACGTTTTTGAAAAAGCTCTGGAAGACGAGGGCGAACGAGATGAAGACGGCTGGAGGGCGTGGGAGAGAGAGGTTCTCAATCGATTAGAGATAGTTGATGCGCAGAAGCTGTGAATGCCCACAATCCACCCCTCGACGCTCTGTTGTTGGGGTTCCGGGTCTCAAAACTTTCGGTCCGACAGCACGTATGGCCATTAAGGTCGAACAGCACTCGAGCGAGGCCAGCGACTGCGGGGACCGATGCAACAAGCTAGCAATGGGACCTGGACTGCACGGGCCGGACTCGGACCGTTCTGAAACCGCGCTCGGAAGCTCCTTCTAGACTCCAAACGTTCATGCTCCTCCCCCTTCAAGGCATGGTAGCAAGCAATACAGATGGCCACCATACCGCTGTATCCCGCCCACTGAGTCCTGGCATCTACGCTCCTATCCCTACATTTTTCCAGCTGGAATCCGAGGATCTTGGTCGGTGGCACAGATTAGACGCTTTGGAATGCGCCGCTAACGGAAAGACAGACCTGAATGCGTTCGAGAAACATGTTCTTCGAACAGCTTCAGCCGGCGTCCGACCGCTGTTGTCAGGTTCTATGAGCGAAGCCATTCATCTATCGCATGCCGAGCGGTCAACATTAATCAAGACAGCAAGGAAAGTTTTGGACAACGCAGGTTTGGACAGGATGCCGATTATCTCTGGAATTGGTGCCGGTAGCACGCGGGAGTGCATCGAGTTGGCAAATGAAGCAGCTGACGCCGGCGCGGACTACGCTATTGCCATCTGTAGCGGGTACTTTGCTGGGACACTCGCTGGCGACAGAAAAGCCCTCAAGGCTTTTTGGACAGAGATCAGCCAAAAGAGTCCAATACCCACCATGATTTATAATTGTGAGCACGACGCTCGTGCACATGATATCCAGCTAACTTGTTGTCCAGACCCTGTAGCTGCTGGGGGGATCAACTTGGATTCCGATCTTATCGTCGAACTCGCCGTAGAGTGTCCCAATTCAGCTGGTGTCAAACTTACGTGTGTTCACGAGAAACAAACTGCCAGAGTACATATGCTGATTTTTCTGATAGGTGTGGCGACGTAGGAAAACTCACACGTATCGCTGCCACCGTTTCTGACCCGACCTTTTCTCTCAATCATCCTCGGAAGAATAAGGATGCACCCTTCCTGGTCTTTGGCGGGTTCACCGACTTCCTTCTCCCAGGTGCATATGCCAATGGTCACGGCGCCATCACAGGTCTCGCGAACGTCGCACCGGTAAGCAAGCTTGAAACGATCTACAACACGTGTGCCATTGACGTCGTCGTTGCGACAGCACACATTGGTCAAACTGTTCCAGCTCACTGAAGGGTCCAAGATTGATCCGAAGCTTCTTGCCGAGGCCCAGAGCTTGCAAGGAGTTGTTGCACGGGCGGATGCTACGATCGCCAAGGCTTCTATAGCTGGTACCAAGTTTTTGCTAGACAGACTTTACGGATATGGAGGTAACCCCCGGCGGCCACTTCCTCCCATCGAGCCTGCAGCAGGTTTGGCTCTGTGGGAACACGCTCACATTCGAGCGCTTGTGCACGTGGAGCTCTCGCTTAGCGAGGCATGCTAGAAGATGATCCAGTCAGAGATGTAGACTTTTGGACAAGTTGTCATGCCAAACAAGTTATATCGTTCGGTCGTATCAGCCGTTTGAGGTCACGAGTTGCTCCGAGCCACTGGCCCCGACCGGCCTGTCCGCCATGACTGTGGGACGCGGAGGCCGAGATGCGGCGATAAAGTAGCATGTACCACACGAGTACTGCACGAGACGTCTCGGGTGTTTCGGGTGTAGCTGGAATGCCTGGCTTTTGATCAGCGGAAGATGGATTTGATTTATGTAACCCAGCGGGTCTTGGGCAGTCAAGCGAATAGCTGTCTCTTCAACCCCGACCATGTCCATGTCGGCCTGTCGGCCGTTTATGAGCTACCGCTTGCTGGGCAGCATAGCGCTCAAGCCACTAGCCTCAGGTCAGAGTGCTCGACAAGCAAACCTTTCGATGAGTTAGTCATGTCCAACGATCATATCTGCAGGCATCCGGTCATTCCACTGGTCCGTACATTGTGCAAGCCATCCATCACCGTCCACCTCAGGGACAACGAAGGGACCTGGTACGTGTCATCGTCCATCACCTGACTGTACGCGTTGATGTCTAGCTCCTCGTTCGCACAGGCACTCCTTATTCTTCTCTTGTCGTTGGTGCACCAAGAGAGACGTATCCAAACGAGTGTCGTGTATCTCTCACGCCTCAGAATGTTGCTCTGCTGAAGAAGAAAGGCTTCAGCGCTGTTCTGGTCGAAAGGAATGCCGGTGCTGCCGCACAATTCTTAGACGGAGACTACGCCAAGGCTGGAGCTGCGTTGGTCTCCAAAGAAGAGCTCTACAAGAAGACGGACATTTTGCTGAAAGTGCGGCCTCCTTCACAAGATGAGGAGGTCGCCGTCTTGAAAGAAGGTAGTACTGTTATTTCCTTTCTATACCCTGCGCAGAACAAGCCGCTTGTCGAGAAGCTGGCCTCCCATAACGTAAACGCATTCGCCATGGACATGGTTCCACGCATTTCACGCGCTCAAACATTCGATGCCTTGAGGTGAGTTTGAGGACTGCATCCAGACTTCATGTTAATGCCCCTCAATCAGCTCCATGGCCAATATCACAGGGTATAAGGCTGTTTTAGAGGCCGCCAACCACTTTGGTCGATATCTTACTGGTCAAGTCACGGCAGCTGGGTGAGTGCATGGCCGTACTAGAGTAATAGTTGCCTCTGATTCTTTCGCTACAGAAAGGTAGCCGCGCGTTTTTTCATGCACTTTTACGCGCCTTACGTGTCTGTAAGGTTCCTCCTGGCAAGGTTCTCGTCATTGGTGCCGGTGTTGCCGGACTAAGTGCTATTGCAACGGTCTGTCTTTCTGCCTCGGACGTACATTCTAGGGGAAGACAAACTCACTCACGATAGGCGCGTCGTCTCGGTGCTATCGTCCGGGGATTTGATACTCGTTCAGCAGCACGGGAACAAGTTCAATCTCTTGGTGCTGAGTTTCTCGAAGTCCCTATTCAGGAGGAAGGTGGCGGGGCTGGGGGTTATGCCAAGCAGATGTCCAAAGAATTTATCGAAGCAGAGATGGCACTTTTTATGGAACAATGCAAGGAGGTCGACATCGTCATAACAACCGCCCTTATTCCCGGCAAACCTGCTCCCAAGTTAATCACGAACGATGTCAGTCCAGGGTCAATAACCGAACTATCTGAACTCATGTTCGTGTGCAGATGGTTGCAGCTATGAAGCAGGGTTCAGTAATCGTTGACGTATGTCGTGCCAAGTCTACGAGACCTAAAAACTCAGCTTCTTGGTCCAGTTGGCAGCCGAAGCAGGAGGTAACTGTCAGGCTACTGTGCCTGGGGAGTTGGTTGTCAAGAATGGGGTCACTATTATTGGTAATGGGCAACCCCCTATGGAGATCGATTGGATACTCATTCGTTTGGACAGGTTATACCGACCTTCCTTCGCGGTTGCCAACGCAGTCATCAACCCTATATTCGAATAACGTCACCAAGTTTCTTTTGTCCATTGGTGATGGGAGCAACTTCGTCATTGACCTGAGCGATGAAGTTGTCAGAGGTTCAATCGTTGTTCACAAGGGTGAACAACTACCACCAGCTTCTCGTCCAGCTCCTCCCCCAGCTCCACCTCCAACACCCAAAGTAGAGGAAGTACAAACCAAAGCCATCACTCCATGGCAGAAGGCTACTCGTGAGGTTGCCACCGTCACTGCGGGGATGGGGTCTGTAGTCGCTCTTGGAAAGCTCACCGGGACAGCTTTTATGAGCAACTTTTTTACCTTTGGGTTGGCGGGCCTGGTCGGGTATCGTGTCGTTTGGGGTGTAGCCCCAGCTTTGCACTCGCCGTTGATGTCAGTTACAAATGCAATCTCCGGTTGGTGCACTTGTACTTGAACCGAGTTCCTTGATACTAATGAGACTTGCAGGAATGGTTGGCGTAGGAGGATTGTTTGTGATGGGTGGAGGTTACTTGCCTGAGACCATTCCTCAAGTACTTGGTGCCCTATCAGTTCTTCTTGCCAGTGTGAATGTCGCTGGCGGTTTCGTCATTACCAAGCGTATGCTTGACATGTTCAGGAGTAAGTACATGACCACGAAGTTCTAGCCACGACTGGATATGTTACAGGACCAACTGATCCGCCTGAGTATTCGTGGTTGTACGGAGTTCCTGCGGTTGTGTTTACTGGAGGATTCCTAGCCGCAGCGAGCACTGGGATGGCTGGTCTTGTTCAAGCAGGTTACCTGACTAGCAGTCTGCTTTGCATTGGTGAGCAACATGGTCCCAGTTCTTTTCTAGGACTAGCGTGACTTTTCAAAGGCTCTCTGTCTGGACTGTCTTCGCAAGCCACGGCGCGCCAAGGCAACGCTCTCGGTGTTCTTGGTGTAGGCTCTGGGATTCTCGCATCATTGTTAGCTGTAGGCTTTTCTCCCGAACTACTAACACAGTTTGCTGGAGTTGCCATCGTCGGTGCCACGATCGGAACCATCATCGGTCGGCGCATCACAGCCACGGAACTTCCACAGATGGTTGCAGCTCTGCACTCGGTCGTTGGTCTTGCAGCGGTGTTCACCTCCATCGCTAGTGTGCTCGCTGACCCATCGCACCTTTCTGTGCTCCACCAAGTGACCGCCTACCTTGGGGTCGTGATTGGCGGTATCACCTTTACTGGTTCCGTTGTAGCTTTTTTAAAATTAGCTGGGAAGATGGGCTCGAGACCATTGATAATACCAGGAAGACACCTTGTTAATTCCGGACTTCTCGGTGCCAATGCACTGACGATGGCTGCCTTTATCACTGCTGCACCAACCGTACCTCTCGCTGCTGCAGGCTACCTCGGTGCAAGCACAATTCTCAGTTTTATCAAGGGTTTCACGACGACGACGGCTATCGGAGGGGCTGATATGCGTGAGTGTTGATCACAACGGCGTCCCTGGTTTCCTTGATTTATTGGACATATCTATAGCTGTCGTAATTACCGTCCTAAATGCATATTCAGGCTTTGCACTGGTTGCGGAAGGCTTTATGTTGGACAACCCGCTCCTTACGACCGTCGGTTCATTGATCGGTGTCAGCGGTTCTATTCTTTCATATATTATGGTTCGCAAACCGAGTGGCTCCCATGGCGGACTTGTACTCACCAATTTGTAGTGTGTGGCTATGAATAGGTCTTTGACCAACGTTTTATTTGGTGGTATTGGCACAATCTTACCATCAGAAACCACCAAGATCGAAGGCACGATCACAAAGACCACTGTGGATGATGCAGTAGAAGCCCTTGCTAATGCTGACAGCGTCATCCTGGTAAACCATTTTCTCCGTTCGTCATCTCTGTCTCATCGTTCTCTTAGGTTGTTGGATATGGCATGGCTGTGGCCAAGGCTCAGTATGCTATCTCAGAGATCTGCTCGATGCTCCGTGCAAAAGGTATCAACGTGCGCTTTGCCATTCACCCGGTAGCGGGCCGTATGCCTGGTCAATGCAATGTACTTCTAGCGGAGGCCTCTGTGCCATATGACAGTGAGACGCATCCCTGCTCCGATGAAGCTTGACTGATCATGTGAATTCCACCTCCTGATCGCTCATTCACATATAGTTGTCTTGGAGATGGACGAAATTAACGACGACTTTGGCGAAACGGATGTCACGCTCGTTATAGGGGCAAACGATACCGTAAATCCCATTTCCCTGGAGCCTGGTTCGCCGATAGCGGGCATGCCTGTTCTTCACGCGTGGAAGAGCAAACAAGTCATCGTCATGAAAAGAGGCATGTCAAGTGGATATGGTATGTCCTGTCTGCAGTGATGCTGTATGTGTGCACTGACACGTTCGTTTTGCTCCAGCTGACGTTCCAAACCCCATGTTCTATATGCCGAACACGAAGATGCTGTTCGGTGATGCGAAGGATACCTGTGATGGTGCGTGTCTGCGCGCTCTTCGTTTAGCCTTTTGTCACTCATGATGGTCACAGCTATCAAGAGAGGTCTCGAATCGCGCAACTGAGAGCGTTGTCGTATATATCACCACCCTGGAACAGCTTGTTGTACATCCTATATATTCAGTCGCCCGTAGAATCGTTGTTACTGCTAGTGCTGTGGGTGCTTTGCTACCAGTTTTCGCCTTGCCTTCCGGGCCAGCCTGTGCACGCTTTAGATGTTGTACACCTTCAATTACCAACGAGCAAAGGGAGTCGTAGTGTATATATCATGTTGTATCGTAACTGGCTGTAAACGGAATACGAAGACGGCGCTATATCATACACAATTCGAAGCCCTCTCAGTCCAAGTGATCAAGTCCAAATCTAAGAGGGATTTAATAAAACGTCCAAAAGGCGTACATAGACAGGTGTGTCGCAAGCGCTCAGATGTTTGTATGATCACAAGCGGGGTCATCCCCCTTAAACCCGGTTGCCACCTTCATTAGCATTAATGCTTCGAGAAGTGATCAATTCTTTACGATCGAATAACTCAGTCGAGATGAACTTGGGCTACGGTTGGGCTGGGTATACAACCAAGTGGCGATAAGGACAACGACAGATCCAAGAATGAACGTAAACGTGATTTGGAAGTCGAAGAGTGCCACAGACGCCAGGAAGGAGATCACGATGCTGAGACTCGTCGCAAAACCCTTGAGGATGTTATCAGAGTACTTGATCACCATGGCGGTCACCAGACCACCAAAGACCTGGATTGCAACCGTGGCCCAAGCCCAGGCACCAAAGTTTTGGAAGAGAGATTGTAACAGCCCTGATTGTGAGTGCTGGGTAATGAGGATAGGTACGAGGGCGGGAAGTAGTGAGAAGGCGGAGAGCTGGACGTTGCGTATCCAGAGGTCTGATTGAGAGTTCTTCAACACCATTTCAAAATAGACTCCTGCGAGACCCGACGTAAAACACGCGGCCACGACCGCAAGAAAGCCCTTGAGCGCGTTCATTGAAGTACCCTGGAAGAGGAGAGAGGCGGTCTTGGCTGCATCGCTCGCGCCGGTCTGAATCTGTACGATGCCTACTCCGATCGCGAGGAAAAATAGCGCTACCCACTGACTAGCGCTCAGTTGCTTGCGGAGAAGGAGGACAGAAAAGGCTGCTGTTGTTAGGATCTTCATTTGATAGCTGACCTGGAAGGTAGCGGCATCCAAGTTTGTGGCTGCAACATATTGCAAGTTGTTCTGGATGACTTGAGGTGGAAAGGGGAGGGAATGAAAAGGGGTGATGATGGGAAGCAAGCATGTACACACCATAGAGGATGGCGGGTATGGACAATTTCCAGCAATCTGGGCTGAAAACTTCTCTGCCCAGTCTACGCATACGGAGCAATGTTTTAGATGAGTTCCAGAAGCGACCGGTGGTGAGACCGAGCTGGGGCGTGTCTGAAATATAGGGGTCTATTTGAATGAAGGCAATCGCGAGGGATATCAAGCCTTTTAAGAGCTCGTTGAGCAGAACGGCGGTTGGCGCAGAATATGACTGGGAGGGGGGGATGGAGACGCGAGAATAGTGCATTATTATTGTTAAGAGGGAGTTCTGAACGGCGAGCGTGACGAGACTGTCACCAAGAGGAATGAGCGAGACTGCGAATCGGTAGAGTCAAAGACGACTGACGATATGTACTTGAGAGGCATGCCGCAGAGGGAAGGGACGAGAGGGGTGTCCAGCAAGAGACCAAGCTCCTCGAATTCGAGCTGGTCGTCGCTGCACTTTGCGGTGTCCTGGCGTAGTGGGACCTGTAGCTGAGACATGATGAGGGGTATAAGGCAAGGAGGGGCTCAACAGAATTGCTCGAGCCTGTTGAATTTATTCCGCAGCAGACCGGAATAGAAATAAAATAAAATAAAAAATGCAGTCCGTCCTCTCCTGCCAAGACTCTACAAATCAATATTCATTCGACATTCATACTCCTCGACTCTTCCGGTCCCCGTCGTACAGCCCGTAGATACTGTACGTCGGGCTGTGATACTCGCTGTACCCCTCCGGGTCTGCGTGCTGCAACGCCATCTGCGCCAACGATGGAATCGGTGGCGGCGATGGCACACGCGGTGGCTTATCCTCCACCCTATTTTTAAGACTGCCCTTCCCTGTCACCGCCCTGTTGCCTGTCCCTCCCTGTCCCTCCCACGCCCGGGCAGCCCCGCATGGCCGGATGTTCACCAGTGAGGCCGTCGACTTGGACGCCGCAAAGTCCACCATCATCAAGCTTCCCAGTCCTGCCACATCACTCAGAGGGGAACTCGCCTTTGGGACCGGCTTTTTTTGACTACGCCCTGTGAGAGTAACCTTTTTCGCTTCTCCAATGACGCTCATCGAGTCGTCGGGATACAAGGTGGGCTGTGGAGACGGCGGAACCGGCGACGTCAGACCGACAGCCGAGGTCAAGTCCCTTCCCCGTCGAGAATCTGTTTGCTCGACCCTATTTCGCTCAAAGTGGATCCCTTCGTGTTCATGACCAGGGTTGTGTCTCCCATAGTTTGCTGCGGTTGTCGACGTCCGAGGATAAGATCCCGGCGTGTAGTATGTCGATTTGATTCGAGCACGCCCGCCGCTCGACTGCGCTACGTGTGGAGACGTAGTCGGTGGTGAAGTGGGTACCATTCCACCATATGCAAAGCTTTGTGACCGCCTGAGCGCTGCAGCGTCTTTGGCATTACCAGGGGTTATCATACTGGCTCTGTTGTGACACCCCATCATCCCATCCTTGTATCTTTGTGCCCCAACATTAGTTGGTTCATCGTGCGTAACACCGTCTATCGCAAGGCCGACATCTGCTCCTATTTGCGAATACCCGCCGGGTGAATTCGGATAAAGCGACATAGATACCGTGGAGAGCCTCGAAACCGCACGGGTGATTGCGCTTTGGACCGGCTGCAAAGGCGTTGGATTCTTCCTTTTCGAGAATGCGTTCGAGTTACCATATCCAACGAACGGATATTGTCGCTGATTCTGCCCTTGGACACATGTCGTGCCATCGACTACACCAATGCCATCTTGCTGGGTGGTTTGATTGACAGCCAGCAGTTGATCTTGGGAGCTCGACCGGGTCACTGTCACCGTCGGGGCAGGCTTTGGGATTCCAGAGTTGTATTGGGTCCATGTCCAAAGTCCGGGGTTCCCTTTCGTGCCACGTGCTTGGAGGGTAGGGGACGACTGTTCCTTGCCTCCAAATATCGGGGAACCTTCACTTTCCACTTTGTCCCCCGGGAAAATCCCATCATGAAGGATAGGGAGGGAGGGTGTAGGAGTTCTTTGCCGACGGGGCCGCTGGAAGAGTTTGACCAGGACGACCACGATGAAGAGTGTAAGACCGCCACTGATAGCAAGTGCAATAATAGCCGTAGTAGACAAGTGAAAAGTGTTTAACTGAGCACTACGATCGTGTGAATTGCTACTTGCTGTAGTCGTCACCACAGGTCGGGTGGACGGCATTGCGTGAATTGCCAGGGGGGAATGGGAAGCTGCGTCTTCAATCTCCGTCAAGTTTTGGGTCTTCAATGATGGCAATGGCACAAAAGTTGGCTTTGATGCCACATGTGAACGATTCGTGGAGGCTTTCGATGTGGCGGAGGGATGAGATGCTGGGACAGGAGATGTAACGAGCGTGACTGTATCTGCTGACGGGGCCGGTAGACCGGTATCTGGGATGGGTGCCGGGACGTTGGTGATCTCGTGCACGCTATAGTCATGGTGAGGTGTTGCCTGAGATGCCTGTGATAGTTTTGGGCGAGAGTGATGATGTTGGCGTGCTGGATCAGTTTCAAGGTCCTCTGACTTTTCCTTGAAGCTGTACATCAGTTTCTCGGTGTCATCCGCGAGCTCGACAGGAGCTCGCCGGAGTATCTTGCGCGCGGGAAGTCCTCGCACAGTCTTGCGAGGCCTGCGAGACATGATTTACGCTCCGTTAAGCGTCCGGCGCAAATTGAAAGGAGCGACTGGGGTAGCGACGGATGAGTGAACAAAGCGAAAAGGACGAACTAAAGACACGTGCTTACGAGCGCGTCAAGGTCACGTGAATTGATTTTGGGCACGTGCGATGCTTCAACAAAAAAATGAGCCTCCGTGAGGGACCTGCAAGTTCTTCCGCGTTCAGCGTGTGCAGGAGCAGAGCAGGGCCCTTACATGGCCTGAGTCGTTGCGGTGTGCACTTCGCTGCGAGGTAGGCGGAAAAGATTATAGACATTCCATGGACAGGCGCGTCTCTCGTACCTCGGAATGAAGTCGTCGAAACCCTGACACGTCCGCGACCAACATATTTGTAGTGATTCTCTGATATCCCAGCCGACTCAGCTTATACAGCATGCACTAGCACCTGCGCAGAAAAGCCGGGAACACAGCAGAGATTGGGATCTAGCCTCGCCAAACGATGACGGAAATGCAGCAAATGACTTTTCAATAGATTCAAGGATAATGCCGGCCCGACCGGTGACACCTCGTTACCAGGTCTTATTTCTGGAGAGTTCGGAAGGTAGTCGTGAACGTGTGCTAGCCGAAGATTTCCAGGAAACGCGTCGGGAGAACGACGGACAGGCGGGAATGTCTGTAGCTTCGCCGGCTCCGTCAAACAACACGGCGGCTCAAGGGTTATTAGGTTCGGAACCTTTTCACCAACATGGGGATAGCCCACTCTCGGCATTCGCTAGAAAGGTAACTGGTGAGCCACTCTTTATCTCCCTTGCTTTCAGATAATTACTTGTTAGTCTGCAGAGACGAACTCCGGATCCTTTCGTTCTCCCCCCCCCACCGCCGGAGTCCATCCTCTTTCTCGGCCGACAGAGTCCATGCCTGTCGAGAATAAGTACTACCGTCGCTCTCCTTCCTTTCCCTCTCAAGACTCGTTCGGTGGCTCTGTCTCACAGGACCCAGCAGAACAATATATCGCGTCAACGAAGCAATTCAATGTGCCACTCTCTGACCTGGGAGAGACGCCGACTCAGGAGGTCGTGCATTCGCCCACAGATCCTGGTATGACGCTCCCGGATGCCAGTGAGCACCAAGGATTCCTCAAAGCTGCCATGCGCAAGTATGAAGCACAAAGGGCAAATAGGCCGACTTTCAATCGTCGCCCCGATATTCTCGTAGCTGCCACTCCTAGCGAATCTTCGGGCACGTCACAGTACAGGGATGACGGTTTTTCCTTTCACCGTCGTGGGCCAGAATGCGCTGGTCAGGAGTCGAGATTCGAGTTTGATGGCTCATCATCATTTGACAAGATGCTCGACCGGGACCTTGCTGACGTTTCTGATTCGACCCCAGACCCCACTCAGCCCAAGAAGGTCGAACCTATGCAGGTTGACAGCGTTATTGACATTGAGCATCCTACCGGGGACGACATCCTCGCCACGTCACCACAGAGTAGCAGACGGTGCTCTCCACCCTTTGACTGGATTGCTCCTACTCCTGGTGCGGCTGTCACATCAAGCAATCCCAGGAGCTTGTTAAGAATGGTCCATCCGGACAACCGGTATCGCATCGCCAGAATGCGTCAATTGGCGGGAGATGTGGAACCCCCATCGTGCGTCACTACGGGAGTGGTCACACAGCCTTCTCGCATGGAGGAAACGCAGCCTTGCCATACTGATGAATCGAACTACTCAAATGAACTCCCACCAGCTCCACCAACACCGGTCCAAATCAAGGCTGCCGATTCTCGTCATCAACCTAGGAGAGAGGACGAAGACGAGGAGCCTGAAGATGTGCTGAACGTTGTCCCCGACTCTGAACCCCTCCGAGCTGGGCCCAGTGCCAATACACTTAGCCATCCCCGATCTGAGACTCAAAGTCCGCTTAAGAAACTTTTCCGCTCTCTCAGTCCAATGTCTGCGTACGGGTCCGGAGACCTTGTTCCTGATTACCTGGAGGTCGAGGAGAGCGAGGCCGATGTTCCATTAGCTATTGAATTAGCTTCCAGAAACACGAAGAAATCCATGACCCCTACAAAACACATCACTGTGCATGGCAGAAAAATGAAGGTTGCATCTCCTGCTGTTTCTGAAAAGGTGATTTGCACCACTTCTTCGACGACCATAGGTTTTGACTGACACCATCATTACCTCGGTAGACCCCGTTAATTGCTCCTGAAAAAGAGCCTCATAAGCCTACTTCGTCCTCGACGAAAGGGAAAGGGAGAAACTCCAAGGTAAAACCTTCGAAGGTGGAGTCCACGGAGGTTCCGACGTCACTTCCCGAGCAAGATCTACAAGGCCAAACATCCTCTTCGACGGAACCTCCTGCCGCTCTAGCAAATGTGCCATCTTCGAAGAAGAGAAGAGGGCTACAACCTTTGGAACCTTTGCATGCGCCCCACACTTCCGTGGCGTCTCTTCCCGTAACCAAGTCTGTCATTGGCAAGAAACGTTTCCACAAATCCGATACCGAGAGCTCAGAAGACCCGTCGCGTCATCCCATCAAGGATGAAGGGGCTATGCATCCCGGGGTGAGGAAGGAAGAAGAAGAAGAGACCAATTCTGCGGGTGATCCTGTGGCTGATTTGCCGCCACCCCTTCCTTCGAAACCCGACACATCACGTAAAAAGAGAAGGCGCGAGGATGTAAATCCAACTCGCGGAATGTCGAAAGCTTTAACCTCGACCCGAAACAAGCAACCCCAGAGTCCTACAATTGCTACATGTTCTGTCAAGAGGTTACGTTCTGGGGTATCATCTACCCGTAGACTCACAGCAGAGCCGGCTATACGGGTTTTCGCCTTATGGAAACAAGACGGTCACTATTATTCTGGCATTGTCCACTCCCGCGGACTGAAAAACAAGCATTTGGTCAAGTTTGATGATGGGACGGAAGATGAGGTCGAACTCAAAAACATGCGTCGCCGAGAACTTCTAGTTGGCGATAGGGTTATCAACATTCAGGATAACGTCAAGGGCGTGGTTAGCGATGTCAGCCATGCGGATTCTCATGGCCGGTTTGAACTGGAGATCGATGACGGAGGGGAAGTAGCAACCGTTCAAGCGGGATTCGGTGACATTCGGATTGCGAATCGGACGATTCAAAGTCAGTGGAAGGAGCGTACAGTTGTGGCAGAGCATATCGTCGCCATGGTCAAACCGAAGCCTCCCATTGACACGACGCCATCCAGACAGTCGGTTTCCAGCACAACCTCTGGCAAAGCTCAGCGCGAGTTGGCCAAGGCAGGTTTCGTAGTCACCATCAATCCTAAGAACGAAGACCCCATTCGGACGAAAGACAAGGCAATGCGCGCTATCAAACAGCACGGAGGGCTCCTGATTGAAGATTGGTCTAGCGTGTTCACCATGGAAGGCAGACATAGTCAATCCAACAGGCGATGGAGTGCCACGCCGCAAGATTTTCGTTGGAGGCCAGAAGTAAACCTGGATCGCGTATTCCTTCTATCCGATGATGCACATCAGAAACCTAAATTTCTCCTAGCCCTCGCGTTAGGGATTCCCTGTCTCTCGTTTGAGTGGCTGACAGGAGGGGGGGAATTCTCGCCGGTATGTTTTATATGGGTTTCTCAGAGTGTATACGTTGAGTCGATCATATGTCAGGACTGGCAGCCGTTCCTTCTCCCGGCGGGATATTCTGATACGCTCGGTGCCAGGATTTCCCAGCTCGTCGATCTTGACTGGGGAAATTGTACAGAACACCTCACAGACATTATGGCGAGTCGAGTGCCAATCAAGCTGTTTTCGCAGAAAACGGTGCTGTGTGTTGGCGCAGATTTGGTTCCGCTTCCCTCGAATCGGGTGAGAAAAGTGTTAATTTAGCCTCGACGCACAGAGCCTAACGTCAAATGTTGCAGAGTACTCCTGAGGAAGCCAGCCGATACGTTCCTTGGATCATTTTATGTATGGGTGCAGCCAAAGTCGAGGCGGTCACCGACACGAAACAGGTGCCTGCTACTCACATGCGGAATTTTGACTGTATCATTGTCAAAGAACGAAACCTTCTCAGGTCAGTCAAGCTAAGTGAAGATGTCGTCGTGGGGGATGTTAACTGGGTAAAGGAGTGCTTGGTCTCGTCGCGCTTATTCACACCTGAGTTGGACTAACATTATTCCCCATACATTCTTGAAATTACCCTACTCCTCGTTGATTTTATCTAACTCATGTTTGCCATACTCTTGGTTTGTTTGTGGTTGTGCCATGTTACATAATACTATCTAAATACATTGTAAAGCACGTGGATTCCAAAAATGGAATTTTTTTCCCGTCGGCTGTGTCGCGTTTTGAATGTTGGTGGCAAGTCGTGGTCCTGCAGACTACTCGCATGGACGGAACGCAAGAATACGAAGTCGGTCTGTGTATTTTGTCTTCCTTTCTGCACTCGTTCAGAATTCTCACCGACTCGACTCTCCATATGTAGAGTCTGTCACCAGGGCTCGTGTTCACGACAAGAAGGGCAAGAAAATTACATGGGTACGATCGATCTCTATTCAACACTTTACTTGTACTAAACCGAGCGGTATAGAAATACTACGTCAAGGTTCGTCCACCACTGTCATCTTACACACTATTCACTTATTGGTTGCGTCGTAGTGGAAAGGGTATAATTGGGATGAAACCAGGTGTGCCACTTTTGAAATCTGTCGGAACCTTGGCCGATCTAGTCCAGCTGGGAACCTACAGATTCGTTTCAAGGAGGCTCCGAGCACATTCTAGAGTCTTTCTGGGAACGCATAGACACCGGTGGTAGAGACATCTCCGATTCTACCGCCTTCAAGAAGGGAGAGGAATTATTTATCTCTGGACCGCCAGGTATCTTCGCAGTCCTTTAGTATCCATTGCATCGCGTAATTGAAATCAATTCCTAGGTAGAAAGAAAAAGGCCAATCTGGCGAAAACCCAAGCGTCTTCTTCTGCTGAAGGTGTTCCGAGTCCAAATGTCGCGAGCATCTCAGCGCCACCATTGACCACCCGAAAACGCCGGCGGGTGCAGATTACCGCTGAAGATGAACCAGGATACTCGAAGCCGAGGCATAGGATATCTACAGGGACACCGAAAAATGAGGGAATATCTGTCAAGTCATCCAAACGGAGACGAATTTCCTCTCCAGGTCCACGGAAGCAGGCCCCTAAACGTATGCCATCTGCAGGTGACTCGCAACTCGACGCAGATGGTGAGACGGATCCAGATGTAGCTGAGGTGGAAGACGAACTCATGCAAGTGGGTGCGGAAGACGCGGGAGGTATTACCGGGGAGAACCCGTCCACAGCGGACGGGAGCCCAAATGGAACTAAAAAGATTGCATTCGACGACCTCGAGCACTTTTATAGTGGCAACCCAATTGACATCGATCAGAGCATGGATGAACAAGCGGTGGTCCAAAAAAAAGAAGCTCAGCCACGACTGCAATCCCCACCTCTGATCACCTTGCCGCCTCCAGACGATGCGGCTCCCGAGTCTCAAGCTCCTGCCTCGCCGATCTTGAGTTCTCCTGATCCCCTTTTCGATCCACCATCACGTTTTTCTGATAAGGCGCCAGAAGTTCAGAGAGACTCTCTCCTCCCCCATCACCGTGCCCGGGCTGCAAATCCTCTCGTCAAAATCATTGATGCAACCACTCCCGAATCCACGAACAAACAGTCCCGCATAACGGCTAAAGCCCGCCTGATGTCCATCCACGCAGTCGAGGCACCTTCTACTAGTGGCTCGAGTCGCGATACCGCTAAGCGGGGGGGCAAGTCTGCCCCCGACCGGTCTTCTTCTGGCTTAATCACCAAGAACCGCAGCTCTTTACTCACCGCCGCCAAGGGGGCTTTGAAGAGCGTTAAAGGGAAATTTACAGGTGCCACCATACAACGTGATCAGCCCGACGAGATTGAAGAAGCTCCGGAAGCGCCACGAGCGGCTGGAGAGGATGCGATACTTGACCAGGAGCATCAGACGATGTCGAACTCCCAAACGAGTCCCCCCCCTTCCGGAGATGAGTTACTTAAGCTGGCAGGGCTCCAGACAGATCCAGAAACTCTTCCTGATTACGAAGATGATTCCGCAGCACATCTGCAGGAAGTCGAGGAGATGCGCCAGTCGATTTTAACCTCAACACCAGCGAAAGATGAATTGCTCGATGGATCTTCGGTTGGGGTTACGGAGGGAGGCAAGACAAGCGACCATGTCACGGACGCCTTGTCCTTTGTGCCTGAGGCCGACCAGCAAACTCCAGCTGCGGTCGTGGATGACCATTCTGTTCCATCCGCTGTCACTCCTCCGGCCGATGAGGTTGTGAAAAAGAGGTACGACATGCTATACTTGAATGGCTGATCTTATATCAAGGTATGATTCAGCATCGAACTCGCTAAGGAGCACCTCTTCCCCTCCACCCAGACGCCTTTCAACTCGTTTAGCACCACCCAGTCATCCTTCCGGTCAACCATCTTCGGTCCATTGTCAGTTGGGGTCGTCTCATCGTCATGCGTCATGCTAAGTTAACTCACAGATACCAAGGCTCCACGGCACACTCTGCACCGGTCGCTAAAAACGAGTCAGGTCTTCTTCTGAACGGTTGAAAGTTTGACTCATTACTATCACAGGTTCTCGACGACATTCAAAGTGATTATTGGCGATAGTGGTGAACTTCCGCTTGTTCTCAAGGACTGTAGCGAAATCAAAGCGCAAATAAGTGACATTCAGATAGGCAACTCCTCCAGCAGCAAGGTGGCACTCTTCTACTCCGCAGAGGACGCATTTGCTATGGTCAGCACCTTCAAGAGCGATGGGACGGCTCGAGTCGTTCTCGATCCATCTGCGGAGACAACACAGCAAGAATGCTTCACGACGTTCCTGCGACGTTTTGAGTCCTCTCAAACGGTGTGGCAGACTCTTCAACCCCTTACCCACGCTAAGCCATATTGTTCAGCTTATTGCGCCAGTTGGTAAAGAAGTCTGTGTGTTGTACTCGTCCGAAAACGGCGCCATCGCTGAGAAACTCGGTGCTCCACCCCGTCTCAAGGGGCTCTCGAGCACACTTCTCATTTCGCGTGCTTCCATCGAGAATCAGCTTGCGTATGTAGCTGCCGTCATGAAGGCGACAGCTGTATGATCCAAAGTACCCGGGGCCGTTTACTCTTTTATACCAAAGTTGATTACGAGTATAATGTAGGCTAGTAACGTGACCGGGTCAGACGACAAAATATGCGTAAATCATTCGATACACCCTGATCTTTTGTACAACATGCAAACTCGCACAGCTCAGAAGCGGTCTGCCACTTCGGGAGAACGACAGCCCCCTAAAAAACTACGCTTTGTCGATCCCGGAGATGACCCCCTCAACTTTGCTGAGGAGGTCGACAGTGCTCTCGAGAACCCCTCCGCAAAGCGTAAAGGACGCGTACGGAACGAAGGCTACGAGAGCGACTCGAGCGACGATGGCGAAGGCGTCGTCTACAGTCGCAGAAAGGACGAAGCCGGGGAGGCGGGTGGGGACGGGGACGACATGTTCTCCATGGGAGAAAAGGAAGCAAAGAAAGACGAGGACGGCACGCGTTCTTGGAAAAAGAAGGAAGAGTTCTTGCGTCTAGGAGATATCGAGGGTCAAGAGTTTAACGAGTCTGAACATGAGAGCGAAAGCGACGATGAAGACGAAGACGACCCGGAAGACGAGGACGATGCTAAGCGGAGGAAGAAGGCAGGAATGGGGTACGAACTCTCGTCGTTTAATATGCGGGAGGAGATGGAGGAGGGCAAGTTTGCTGCGGATGGAACGTATGTGAAGACCTTCGATCCGCATGCCGTGCATGACCGGTGGATGGACGGAGTTGACGAAAAGGAAATCCAGATAGCCCGGCGTAGGAAACGCCAACAGGATAAGATACGGAAGGAGAAGATGAAGGCAGAGGAGAGAGAGCTTGAAGAAAGCGGTGGAAAGCCCGCGTTGGAAGTGCAACTTGTCAGTATGCTCAAGCGCGGAGAAACAGTGCTGGAGGCTTTGCAGCGACTGGGCATAAAATCAAAGAAGAGCTCTGGGTATGTGCTTCATGCGAAGATCCCAATAGTCATCTGTATTGACTGCAGCCTTTAGAAAACAGAAAGACGGCAGATCAAGGGACGACTCCAGCATGGTGGTGGACAAACAACCACCGAAAGGCACGACCGACATTGACTTGATCACTCATCTCGCATCGAACATCATGTCACTTGGAGACACCGATATCTACTCGAAAACCTTTGAAGAACTCGTCCGCGATGTACGATCTAGTGGACAGGTCAAAGACGATTGGTTCCCCCCCTCCGCTGACGTGAAGTACGAGTATAGGTGGAATGTACCTGGACAGCCAACTGGGGAGTCTTATGGTCCCTTTGTAGAGGAAGATATGAAAACTTGGTTCAAGGCTGCGTACTTTGGAATTTCTGGGGAGAAAGTTCAGCTGCGGGCCATCGGTGGTGAGTGGGGTGAGTGGGACGACGTGATGTCATGATTTCGAGTGGACTGCGCCCCCAATGCTTGTATTCTTCCTTCTCGTTTGTCCGTAATGGAATCTGTATCAATGTCATTCAGCATCCACCTTCCTGTCCTGTTTAATACCAGACATGCACACATTAACCTCCGCCATTTGGAAATCTTATTTGCACATGGACATCGTAGTTGCATTAGCCCTGGTATTCTTCCGTCTCTAAGTAGAACTAGGTGTCGGGGGATGAAAGTAACGTGGGGTTGATAAATAGGCAAGCAGATACAGTGATCAAGGCATACAAAGAGCGTGAAAGGTGCGATATAGCAATAGATCATGCAAACCTGAGTGTCCGAGTAACTAATCCTCCGTGTCCGGTGTCGTAGGCTTTTTGTGCCTTAGCGAGAAGATACGTAAGGGGGCTTTCCTCTTCGATGACCGCTTCGCCTCTTCACCCAGAGGAAGGTGGAGATTGCTCTGTCGGCGCTCAGATAAATTACTTTGCATCCGACGCATCGCAACACCGCCTTCCTCTGTCGCAAAATCAAAACCGCGGTGTACGGAGCGCGTGCCGGTAGACATGTCCGTGCGGGTCACGGCGGCCCTACGATTCAAGGAAAGGGTGTCCACGCTACGGTTCGTGACCGGTAACCCAGCTGCTGCGGTACCCGAAGGCGCTGAGGCCGGCCTTGACATCTGTGACGATGGTCTCCATCTCGACGCTGAAGATTGTGGTGCCAGATCATTGTGATCATGGCGTAGAGCAGTGGCCATGTCCAGATCTGGTTGGGTTTTTCTGATATAGCGAAGGAGTTCCAAATCACCTGGAGCATATCCGGTTTCCCATGCGCGGTATAGATACCTGGGAAGAAGCGCGACCACGATACAAAGCGGCTGACACAGCCAAAAGTATGCAGAGTCGAACAGCATATGGTTGTTGCCATAGACGTCGGTCACAAACCAGCCTGGGCTGATAGCATCATACACGAGCTGCAAGAAAGTATTGAGCCCTTGAAGTGCAGTGAGCGAAGCAAAAACCAATACCGTATAAAGCAGCAACAAAACAATTCCGAAGAAAACCGCAAAGAAGACCCACCCAGTCCACACGTTGGTATTGAGACCGTTGAACAGGCTAACAATTACCACGGCGGAAAAGACCATCGTCTTCCGAATGTCAGAAAACCAAGATGAGATCAACGAAAAAGGCTTACTGTACTATACTCGTATAACTGAATGCCATAACCGTCGGGGCGAGTGGTGGTGGTGAAATAAGTATAGGTGACAATGAAAAACAAGGGGACGGACTTAAACGAATGATCAGCATCAAATAACCTGCAAACCAACACGACATGCCTGTACGACACCATCAATCATGTAGATGAAAAAGAGCCTCAAAGAGAACCATCTTCGTTCACGACCATATCGATAGAGCTCAGGGAAGGCCATGAGAACATCGGCATCTGCAGGCGTGTGAGACGAATGGAACGAACAGCCAGGACCACGTACCAACTATGCGGTCAAAAAGGCCAATACCGAGCACAGGAGCAACGGTCCAGAACGAGTTCCAGAAAAGTAGGTAAGTATACTCAAAGGCACTGAGGGAAATGAGTTTTCGAAAAGGATCATGATTGGATGGGACGTACTATGCGGAACTCCAACCACAATAGATTTGGAACCACCAAAGCGCTCCCACTGCCACCATATTCTTGTAGAAAAAGTTGACGATCCTGCAATGAGGGAAGGTCACGTGACGTTTGGATCGACGAAGGGAAAAATGGCTGACATGCTTCCATTGCGCGCATAAGACCAGTGACCGTGGACAAGAATCAGTCGCTTGAGAAACCGAAACTGTTCAAAAAAAGAGACGATGAGATGTCACACAATTCGTTGATGCGACACATACTTGGGCGATAGCGTAATCAGAAGAGTTGACAGCCTGTAAACCTTCCTCGCCAGCAATGCCGACTCCAACGTCAGCAGCTTGGATCATGCTAACATCGTTGGCGCCATCACCAATCGCGAGGGTCATTACACGAAGGCCATCTTTGACGAGTTTGACAACAAGAGCTTTCTGAAGGGGAGAAACACGGCAGCAGATGACGCCTTCACATTGAGTTCCCAGGTGCAACAGCAATTGCTTGCTCTGTTCATCAGAAAGAGCCTGGACTAGGTGTAAGCGTTCAGAAGCCATCCGTGTGCGAGCCACCCACATAACCCAACGCTGTGCCATCGATAACAAGCACATACCCCCCCGGCCGTGTACCGTTCCCTTCGCCCACAATGGAGGGAACGCTAGTACTTAGATGGTACAATGGATACGGACCAGAACCTGAAGTTGCGACGTCGGCGATGTCTTCCCTTTCCAGAACGTTTACATTCGGGAAGAACTCTTCGACAGCTTTGGTCATTTGTTGGTAGACGGAAGGACCAGTATCTCCACCGCGAATGATGATGATGTTCGAGTCATCAGCGATGAGATTCGTACTGTAGCCGATAGCTACGCGACAGAGAGAAAGTCAGCGGACGTGGAGTAGACAGACATAGTCAGCGATTACCAATTGCGGTCTCGAGCTTGTCGCCGGTAGCTACCCAAACCTTTATACCTGCAAGCTTAAGGTCGGCGATCGTTTCAGGCACGCCATCTTGCAGACGATCTTCGATCGCAGTGGCTCCAAGCAGACGAAGGTCTCTCTCCATCTCATCGCTGACAGCTTCCACTTTCTTCTCCCGATCTTCGAGCGCAGTGGACGCCTCCTGATATCGTTCACTCCAACTCTCGTACTCATCCTCTGGATGCAACAAGCTGAATATATGAACAGGACGAACGAGGTATACGTACCCGGTATAACCTTGTAGGCCAACGTAAGGGTCCTGAACCCCACGCTAGCAAAACCATTGAGATGAACCTCAGTCGTTCGCTTGAGCTCGTCCCCACCCGACTTCAACCTCTCGAAGATGATACTATCGGCTCCCTTTGCCAGGAGGAATACCCGAGAGTCGTGCTCATCGAGTTTACGTACAATAATACTCATGCGCTTGCGAGCGCTTGTGAATTCAAGAACGTCGAGTAACTCATACCGTTCTGTTTCTTGTGAAAACGGTGTCTGGAGCATGAGTATTTCCCTATCCCGACCTCGGAAAACGAACCCGGCGTCCGCAGCTGCCTGGACGAGAGCCGCTTCATCGGGTGACTGAGCCTTGTATTCAATCACGCCCGTCTGCGGATCGACAGCAGCGAGGACAGTGTGACATAGCGCTAAGACGGAAAAGAAGCCGTTTAATGCGCGAGCTTGTGCCTCGTTCTCGGATCCAAATTCTGCGCTGACGGCCCGAGCCAAATCTCGCTCCAACTGTTGATCTTTAAAATGCCTGAGCACGCCACTGGGGAGCCCGGCGGAGGCCGACGGGGCAGTGTCTGGATCGAACGTGGGGCTCGCAGCAGAAGAGAGTCCAGGGGAGGCAGAGCCGAGTGACGAATCGCGACTCGTGTTTCCGAAACTGCCCTTGCCCTGGTCGGCCGTAGTGCGCTTCATAACGTCAAGGTCTTCATCCTCCTCGGGGTCACCGTGGTATATCGCACCGCCGATGGAGCACTCTCTGAATACCATCGAGTTCTGAGGGTGCATGAGACGCCATTGCGAGCTGTAGCAAAAATAGGTGAAACATGCCTGCGTCAACGTCCCTGTCTTGTCAGAAAATATGTATTCGACCTGTCCGAGATCGTCGGACAAATTATAACTCCGAGCAAGCGTCGGCTGGTTCGTCTTCTTGTAAAATATGTCGTAATCAAAGTAAATAAACAGAGCTTGACACGTCTTCACGGCCTCGATGGAAATATACAATGATATCGGTACAACGTTCTGAAACCTGGAACACAGTGTGAGCATCTGAAACGCGGAATGAGACATGGGCCACCAACGTGATGAGTGCAAATGCCCAGGTAATCAAACCGTTTATTTCTGGATTGTCATCAGAGATGTCATCGCCAAAAAACCACGGGGCGCCTTCTGGATAGAGCTGCTTCTCGATCTGTGAGTCAGCGATGCCGCAAACGACTGCCATCACAGCAAGCAGAGCGAGGTTGACGAGACTGGAAACGAGTAAGCATGGTCAAGGAGGAAAGGAAGTAAGAAGTGTACACTTGAGGATTGATCTGACGCTCCACTCTACTGCGCTTGCTTGGAGTACCGCCAGAGTTGAGGACGATCTTGGTATCCACGCCAGTAAAGAGGACGAGTCCGACAACCCAATCTGTGTTCCGGAGGACGGTGCCACGCAAGAGGGCCATCTGGATATCGACAGAGGATATCTGTCCGTTGCGAGTGACAGTGGCGTTGAGCCTATACATGTTGGTGTCCGGACGGTCACATTCGACTGCGAAGGCAGCATTGGCGCAGTCCTGGGCAGTGCGGAGATTAGCGAGAACCGGAGAGGCATTGCGAGACTTGAGATTGGTCTCTCCATCGAGGTTCTTTGTTTCAGCAAATGCGACGTTCTCGTCCTCGGAGGTAGCGCAAATAAGGATGTCCGCGGGAACCGATTCGTTGTTCATGATTTTGACAAAGTCCCCGACGCGGACGTCCTCCCAGAGAGTCTTGCTCCAGTATACGTTTGGGGTCTTGTGATCAGGAGGGGGGTCAGAAGAGTCGAACTCGATGGCAGGGTCTGGCGGTGCGGTAGATCCGGTGTCGGGGCGGGTAAGGCTACGCTTGGGAATGATGCCTTTAACAAAAGTGCGACTCTTAGAACCTGAGAAGTTTGGGTTGGACCAGTCTGGACCAGAGAGGACCCGGACGGTGGAGTGATTGACGCGACGGTCAGACTGATGGCGCTTGATGTCTTCATAACCATCCTTGATGGCAGTAAAGCTAAGGATGAAGAGGAGGGGCAAGATGACGAGGCCGGGGGAGATGGTGGAGAAGTCTGGGAAGAACTGGAGGATGGCTATGCCGAGGAAGAAGCTACAAGGGTGAGGGGGAGAGGAGAGGGGGGAAAGGGAAAACATACATGTTTGCTATGCGGCGGAACTGCTCGAGGAGGTTGCGGGGAAGAAAAGTGATGAGAGTGTACTTTGAGGAGATGACCTGGTTCGTGGGATGAACATGAGCCTTGAGCGGTCTGTGCTTGTGGTCGAAGAAATGATCAGGGAGGGTCTGGTTGACGTAGATGGTCCGGAGGGTGCCAGGACCACGTCTGCGGGCAAACAGGGACTCGATGTTGAAGGCACCAAGGGCCGCACGCCAGCGGGCGAGCGGGGACGAGGAGACCATGGTGGCCAGGGTGAGAGATCGCACAGCGCTGATTTCGGACTGAGCTGGTCCGAGATGACACACCATAAATTGACAAAGTAATATAGTCAAGATAAACGAATGACAAATCATCAGCACCAGCGCACTGCCACCTCAGGGTATCTCCGCCTCTATTGGCTCGCAGCTGGCCTCTGCTGCACCCCCTCCTTCAGCGCAAGAAGCTGCTTCGACCTGAACGCCTCGTAGTGGATCTGTGCCGTCGTCTCAATCAGGTCTTGTAGGTGTGTCCGCGTCAAGAAGTTGCGCAGGTGCACAAACTCGCAGTGGTTTTCGTCCTCCACGTTCACGACACCCCACCGGTTCTTCCGTCCATGCACCGACTTGCCCCCAATGATGACGCTGCGCTCAGATCCAACCACAGCAAACGGGATGATGTTCTGTGAACCCATGTCTCAAATCAAGCCAGCACTACTTCTGCCGACGTACCCGGATAGTCTCATTCAACTGAACTTCCTCTTCGTCGTTGTCATCAGTGTCGAACGGATACAACCGAATGTTGTGGTAGACCAATTCAGCCCGAATCTGTCTCTCTGTCAGCGCAGCCTTTCTTGGCTGACCCGTCATGCCGTACCTTTTGCTTGAAAGCCTCTCTCTCCTCCAGAGTCAAGCTGTCTGCCTTGGCAATCACCGGAACGACATTCACCACCTCGCTCAACTTTTTCATCACAATGACGTCAATGGCACGCAGCGAATGGCCAGTCGGACTGATAAAGTAGAGGCAACAGTGGATGCGCGTGTCTTGGATGTACCGGTCACGCATGGCGGTCAGCTCTTTGCGCAAGTACGCGCTGTGTTGGTCCTTGATATACTTCACAATGGGGTCCCAACTATGCCCATCATGAGAATGCATCATGTCACAGGACATTCCACACACCAGTTTTCGTTGTTCACCTGGTCACCATAACCAGGAGTGTCAACGATGTTCAAACGAAGCTTGACGCCATTTTCAACGATGACTGACCGGTTTGCAATGGTCAGCACGATGATGAATATCTCGAGTGAAAACATACCATGTGACACGGTCTGGATTTCAGTAGTCTGTCTGACAGGATCGTCAGATTCTAAACGACCCTTGGAGTCGATCAAGTGGGATGCGAAAATAGTGTTGATGAGCGTCGACTTTCCAAGACCGGTTTGTCCTACGGTTTTTTTTTTTTTTTCAAGTATGAATGGTTCAGCTCATTCAACGACACTACGACGCACCGACGACGATGACATTGAACTGGAAACCACGTTTCAAGAGCTTGTGCTCAATTTGCTGGGTGATGGAGTCGAAGCCAACGTAGGAAGTAGCGCGGATTTCTTCAACTGCAACGGCGGCCATGTCGTTGAGAAAAGGAGGGTGCAGCGCGAAATTCTCGGCGAAGACGAACACAACTCGAATGTGGCGCTAAATTTATTTGCTTGTTTACATTCGCCTCGGGGTCCTTTATCTAAAACACGACCAGTCCTTCTGACACCCCCGTGCCATCCTCTTCTGCTCAAAGCACGGTGCCCAACCTGTGTCACCAAATGCACCACACCAAAACATAGATTATCAGCATAAGCACATGGACCACATGAGTTCACTTTGCGGAGGAACGAAGCGAAATAGGCCAGTATGACAGATAGGGTAGACAGAACGTGGCAGCGAAGACCACAACGGCAATCGCAACTACCGCGGCTGCTTTGTTCTCTGGCGGTCGCACCATTTTTGGTGCCCGTCTAGGCTGTGTGTACGAAGGAGAAACAATCAACTGCACATACCCGATGGATTTCAGACCATGAATACTAGATGTGATATCATGATCAGTCGCGTTCAGCGGGATCATGGGAACACCCACTAATACCCGTCGATATTACGTTCAAGCTCGTCCTCCAAGCCTTTTGGCACACCCGCCAAGGTGAACGTCACCTTTGTAGAGTCCGATGATTGCTCAAATGTCGTGGTGAGCGTAGCCTCGTGTTCTTAACAGACCTGAGATGGTTGCTCGGGAGATACTGGATCTAAATGCGTACCCGACGGCCATATTGGGCTTGCCAGCACCCATGTCTGGACAATCTTCTTGCCTGGAACCAGTGAAAGATATCTACCCTTTACCCCTCCATCGAAGAGTGAGTACGGCGTGTCAGCCTTGGCAGCCGACTGAAAGTTCCAATTAATCTTTTCTGATCGTTTCTATCCGCTGTCAGCTGACGCACCTCTGCGCGTGCACGTGTCCATGAAGGGATGCGCAGGGGGTCAGTGAGCAGTCCGAATAGATCATCAGCCGCAGCCATGAACACTGCCTCCTTGACAATCTTGGACGTGTTGAGCGCGCTTTTTGCTACCAGGACAGGTTTCGCCGAGGCAGGCGCCGGTGGTGTAGCGGTACCAGAGGCTGCGACAGGTGCGGACGTAGCAGCGGGTGTCCCTGCCCGACTAGGCTCCCCGCTGACGGTCAAGTCTCTGCCATGCTTCTCGATAATCGAGACCGGAAACTCGGTAAACTTGGCCTCGAGCGCTGCAGGAAGGCGTTCCTTGGCAAGAGAGTAAAGCGCCGTGACAGCCGGGTTGGTGCTCTCGCATTCTGCCCATCGATACTGTCACAATATGAGCGAGTGAGTCGAGAGGAAGAAAGACGAATGGTGGTGACTTGCGGTATAATCGGACAGGCGATCCAGTGTGATTTCATGAGACACCTCGGGGATGGTCACCTTGCTTGTGACCTCGGTTCCATCGCTCGCAGTCCCAGACCATTCGACAGAGATTTCGCAATCGTAGATGACGATCAGCCTGTAGATGTGCGTCCAAACTGGTCACAAAATGGTGTGTGAGCACGATACGCACTTTGATTTGCGTTGACCAAGTTCGGCGTCTCCCTCTAACCACGAGGTCGAGGTAACCGTGATATTCTCCCCTCTGTCTCCTTGAATAGAGATCTTTGTGAGTTCTTCCTGAAACCAGGTTTTCGCCCACGGTGTCACATTCTTGTTCTTCCAGTGCCAGTTTGCGGTGGTACTTGGCATCGACATCCTGTGTACAGCTCGCGACTTGAGCTGAGAGATGGAAGAGGGAAATGCGGCGCAGATTGTACTCGTGAAGCGCGTCGGGTGAGCGTGAATTTAGAGTCTTTGAATGCGAGCCTCCAGAACATTCCACCATTTACTCGACGCCTGACTCCTTGATTTCGGAAATATCGTGAGCCAGCTTGCCAGTAAACGATAGTAATTTCCTTCGACAAGACCGGCTTATGACATCGCCATATCTGCCGGTTCTCTCAAGACATCCATGACTAGCGTCCCCGATGGCAACTCTGATACAGACGTGAAACAATTCGCGGTTAACCGCTCGTTCGCCTCCCCACCGCTTGTGGACACTGTGCCATTTCTTCCGGTTCGCGAGTCTGCCAATGCTGATGAGACTCCGTCCTCGAACTCATACCACAGTTCATCCCAAGAGCGCAGGAAGCTACCCAGCTCAGGAGCCGAAGTCCCAACAACAAGGGCAAAGGCGTACAACGTAGTCTTGAGTGGCACATGGCCACTCGCAATGCGTCCGAGTTGGAGCGGGAAGGCAAGTGGAGCGCCATTGTTTCGCATCAATAGCGTGATGTTTAGTTCGTCTTGACCTTAACCCAGAGCTTGCATACCAACTGCTAGCATCACTCCCTCGTTCTCGACTGGCTACGGTCCAACGACGTATTCTGCCTCTCCTCCAATTCGATCTCGTTGGTGTGAGTTTCGTGCCTCTGCATTTGTTCAATTTACATTCTTCCCGGTGTAGTCTCTACCACCAGAATTATCTTTGCAAATATTCATGCTACTCCCCGCTGCTGCACTCCTGAACTGTACACTGGTTTGCAATCGATGGAATTTCCTCGCAAACGATCAAACGCTATGGCGCAACCTCTGTCACGCCCGCGGCTGGGAGTGGCGTCCCCAACTGATCAGCCTCTTACCTCATCAGAGTGAGGCTGTCATCAGTGCATCCACTTCTGGCACGACACGCGAGGACAGGGATGAAGACGAAGGAATGGGCGATGAAGAAGAGGGGGAGGATGAGGGTAGTGTTGTGGACGGCGAGGACATCCCAAATGGAGACGTGGGCTCTGACAGTGACTTCATTCCCATGAACTTGAGCCTTCAGGATCACGACTTCCAAAACCCAAATGGCCAGTCTGTTTCTATCTCGTCGCCTCCGCTGATGCCGATATACGGAAGCAACTCCGCTGCCACCGCGATGATTCGAACTTTCTCACAGCGCCATGCCTCGCCCAGCAGTTCTCAAATTGGTACAACCCTAACGGCCGACTACAAACTTCTCCACCAAACCCAGACACTTCTTCGTAGTCGCGTTCGCCACGGGGCATACCGTTTACGAACTCTCCCGGGTGCCGAGGGAGGAGGCCACACTGCTGCTGTCTATTGTCTCGCATTATGGTCTTATGATTCAGCCTATGGGCCGCTTCAAGTGCTCTTCACGGGCTCCAAAGATCGTACTGTTCGCGAGTGGGATCTTAACACAAATAGGGTTCGACGCAGGGTTGTGGGTATGCACGCTTCCAGCGTGTTAAGCTTGTGTGTCACAGCCACATCAGTACGAGCGCCCGAGGACGGTACGTATGGACCGCTAGACGGTCACAAGAGTTGCGAGGCCGGGATCCTTGTGAGCGGTGGAAGCGACTGTCGTGTTGTCGTCTGGGATCTGGCCAAATTCAAGTCGATAAAGGTATTGAGAGATCACCAAGACAGTATTTTGTGCGTTCGGATCGATAGCGGAAGATTGGTGTCATGTTCCAAAGGTATGCAAAGGTCAGTCGTACGGGATGTAGCCGTGCTGAATATTATTACTGTCTCAGATCGAACCATTCGGACTTATGCGTTTCCTGGCCTCAAACCAGAGTTGGTTCTTCGAGGGCACCGAGCCGCCGTGAACGCAGTATCAATTGCTGGTGACTTGATCGTCTCTGGGTCCGGAGATCGGTCGGTTCGGGTATGGGATGCACGAACAGGGGCATTAATCAGTAATTTCGAGGATCACCACGCAAGAGCGTGCGTCCTACCGTGCGTTGATAAATCATTTCTGATCCCTACTCTAGGATATCTTCCGTGGAGCTGACCCCGCCGTTTATCCTGTCGGGATCTTCGGATAGACATGTTCGAATGTTCGACATGAGAACTAAACGTGGATGGTCGACTTGTCCAGAGTTTGATAATCCAGCTGGAGGTCAGCCTCTGAATCTTTTACTAATGGCACAGGAAGGTTTAGGAGGTGGCATGCCAGCGTCGCGGAGCACGTTCTTCTTGCATTCGTCATTGTCGCAGTCGTTTCAGCAGACGCAACAAGACTCGCACCTATTGGGGAGTGAAATCAAGATTTGCAGCGTCTGCGGAACTCGGGTTGCTTCCACGGGGACCGTTCGTGGACCCGAGAGGCATTCGCACCCAGTGCGAAGCGTGGCGGTGGGGGACGAATTCGCGGTGAGCGGCAGTTATGATTGCACGGTCAAGGTAAGACCGAAAAAGAACTCACGGTGGAACGAACTGAATCGAGTGGGACAGGTGTGGGACAGAACGACAGGAGCGTTAGTAGCTGACCTGACTGGCGGGCACACAGGGAGGATCTTTTGTGTGGCTCAGGACAGTACGAAGGTGAGGAAGGCGTACTGTAATCACAGGACCGGCGACTGATGGGGCGTTTTGTAGATCGTGTCATGTGGAGAAGACCAGGTGAGGGCGTGGTCGAGCTGGCCAATGTCTTCAGTACTGACGGCTGTTCGACTTGCGATAGAGTATCTGTATCTGGGATTTTTCTCATGGGATCGACACGTCGTTCATCCAGTTGTAATGAGTAGGTCAGAGCGTAGCTTAATACCCAAGAATGTTCCGTCCTCGGGCTGAGGAGCAAGCTGACTGAGTGGAGGTCGTCACGGGGCCGTCACGCGACTCGAGCATAGGGGTATAAGTCGCCTCCTCGTGCCACTTCAGCTTTCAACACTGTCAGTATGAGCGCCCTCTCCCGCCCGTTTCGCTCTGTTCCCCTCACGCCCGCCTTGCGCACCTCGCACCGATTCTTGCGCCCCTCCCTTCGTCCTTGCCTCCCCCTCTTCCTGGCCCGCTTTGCCGCGAGCTCGGTCTCCGGCAGACCAGGCAGCCAGACTATCGAGCATGCCCGCTTGAATGTCAAAGAGGAAGTTGGCAACTCTCTAACAGACTGGGCCCGCTCCATTGCTGGTGGGGTGTTCACCGTCGATAGTGTCAAGCCCACAAAGGACTCTTTTGTGAGTGTCCAACTGTCCTTTACCACTCCCCCGCACACTTCTTATCCCCCGTCGCTAGATTGGAATCACCACAGCAGTCGCCACAACAGTACCCACACCATACCTCGTCATGGGTCTCGTTGGCGGTCTACCCTATATCGGTTCCGCTGGAACTACCGTCTATCTCTCATATCAGGCTGGCCTGGCTGCAGCGGGCACACTCACGAACATTGATCCGGGCGTAGCACTCACAGTCTTGGATCAAGCCCTCAATTTCCAAGTCACCTACGGCGCTGTCTTGCTCTCCTTCCTCGGTGTGTCTCTTTCCCGTGTCCGCTCATTCAGAGCTCATGTCGTGGCAGGTGCCCTGCACTGGGGTATGGAGTTCGCCGGTCTCGGTGGTTTCAAGGGTTATTCCCGTCTGATTTTGGGTGTGTCACCCGCTGTCGTCGCCTGGTCCACCATCACTCTTCAGCCCACCTCCGCTCTCTTGTGCCAATGGTTTGGTTTCACCGCGCTCTGGTGGGCTGATAACAGGGCTACCTCGGCCGGCTGGAGTAAGCATTTTTAGTTTACATTGACCCGCCGCAGGGGGCTTACCTAGTTTGTTAGCACCGAAATGGTATTCCCAATATCGCTTTTACCTGTCTATTCTCGTTGGCACCTGCATCATTGGATCGTTGGCGGGAACGTCGTACTGGGGGCCTGTTGCTGGTCACGGCCTCCTTTCCCATGATCTCATCCTAATTCGTGCAGAGAGGTACGTCTCCCCAAATCCATTACACCTGCCGTCATACGCAGTATACATTTCAGGCAAAAAACCAAACCCAACCATACTGGCATCATCCCTGGCGATATCGAAGCCGTTCAGGGGGGACCAACAAACGACGCTTATGTTGTGATTCGCCGCAAGTCCAAGCAGATAGGAGATCCCATTGAAAGCAACAGTGTGAAGCATTGACGTGATGGAAAGATCGTGTTTTATGAGATTGTACTGCCAAGCTCTAAATTGTTGTAATATCACCTTGGTTGTGTATCATACCTTGTGTCCTCCCTCCTGTTCCTTGGGAGTTGCTGATTATGTTTTTTTTAACAGCTTCTTGCATACTCGTCATAGTTTGCAATGTGACCACAGCCAGCAGCATTGTCTACTTCCTCAGTGCTGACGGTCTGAACAGAAACTGTGCGAGATATGACCTATCCCGTTTTATTGTACAGACGCTGAGCTCACTGACAGGAGGGGGGCGGGGTGTGTGACTATCATCTGTGGGCTTCTCACTGGGTAAAAACCTGACTGAAACATACAGATTAACTGATCCCAGTGTTTGTCCTTGACGACGATTCTCGTAATAGCCCTGTATGCCTTTCAAGAGGACAATTGTTGGGTCGAAAATAACTGGGTAGTCTTCAGTCGGTGTATGCCTTCCCTCGATGTCTGCGATGCAAACAGTTTCACGAAAGCAATCACCCAGCGTACGTCAATTTGATGCTCTCTATGTAAGACATTTTCATTGCGGCGAGCTCCCTCCAACACATCCCTCAGGCTGAATGCAAGGAAGTCGATCCGGGATTGCGACCGCAACTGTCCCGACCAAATCATTGAAATTCCTTCGATAGAGGTGGCCAAGTCCTTGACGTCGATGACCTGTATACAGTCCTGAACTGAATCGCGTGTAGTCTCTGCCAAGCTGGCGCTAAATAAAGATGGTCTTTCCCAGCCCTCTCTAACGTTGTGATTATGAACGACAACTTGTTATTTCCCCAGTTGTTTGGGATGGATCATAAGCAGACTGGAATAGAGAAATTCTTTAATAACAATGATGATCTCACATACAAGTCTGATCAATAGACTGTATATGATGCCACCGAGGTTGTAGCACAACTCGATCGTCGCTAAAGAAACAGCCAAGCTACAACTGTAACAGTTTTGAGAGGGTTACAAGCGTTACTCCGCCCTATAATGATGGCGGCAATGTTTGAGACAAAATTGGGTGTAGAGCGGTGTCATATCCCGCAGGCAGGGATGGGTATCATAATAAATACTGGGCGATGTCTTGGTGGCAGGTCAGATAATGCGATTCGGCAGTTTCTGATATTTCCATACCTATTTCAAGTATCAGCCGAAAACGACTACAACCTCCTTCCCTCGGGATTCAGACTGGAGATCCTTTGCACATTCCTCCAACCGACGTCAGGGTGATCGGAGGGTGCGCGCGCTAAACATTCACGGGGAACCACTCCCCGTTCACCTCTTCCATTCGCACACAAGTCCCAGCCGTCGTCATACTGTTCGATGATGAAGATGCGCTCGCCTGTCGTAATGGATAGTTCATCCGGAAGAGTGGGAACAAATGTACACTTGACTATTGCTTCCATCGGTGCATGTCGTGCACGTACGACGGGTAAGGTAGAGGAAATGCCCGTGCCCACGGGTACACGCCCTATCGCAGGTGCAGTAGAGCTCTCGGGGTTATACATCGAGGGGACAGGCTGTGTAGGGTAAGCAGCGGGATTATTATATGTCGCTGGAGGAGGCGTAGGGATGGCGTAAGTGGGGATGCTGGGGCGCATGTGCACAACGGGTGGAATTGGGGTAGAATACATAGATTGACCGTAGGCCTCAAAAGGGGATAGAGGGGTACTTTGTGGAGTGTCGGTGACACCGGTCGAAGGCGCAGGCTTTTCATTGACATCTGGAAATGATTTCGGTTCATCCAGACTCGGAGTTTCAGTCCACAAGATGTGCTTGCGTCCTCGGCGGCGAAGGTAGGTCTTTCGAATGAAAAATACGACGAGTGCTGTGCCAACTATAACACCCCCAGCAATGATGGCAGCAATTGCGCTACCAGAGAGGCCGCTCTGCGTCACCGCAGCAGCATTCGCCTGCGGGGGTATGGAAGGAGTCGGGGACGCGGACGTCAACGGGTTTGATGAGGTGATGAGGGATGAAGACGGCGTAGTGACTTGTGTACTGGCAGAAGACGTGGCGGAGAATATCGAAGGTTTGGTAGCAGAAGAGGTCGTGAGAGAAGAGGATTGAGTGGGTAAGGAAGAAGGAAGAGCACTGCTCGAAGATTGGTCTGTAGGAGTACTAGGAGAGCTGGACGTGCTAGTTGCAGAGGTCGAAGTCTGCTGGGTCGTCGCTGTCGTTGCACCTGTGCTAGGCGTATTGGCGATCACTGCGAGCACTGGAGCGGGTCCCGACCCATTCTGAACGTGTCCCAGGCGCTTTGCATGACGGGCCCGCTCAGCAGGCATGCGCCGCACTGCAGCATGCATTCAGAAGAAGAGGTAAGGAAGGGTATACTTGTTGGGTCGGGGTGATGCTTGCAAAGCGTGTTGAGGTCGCAATAGTGCGACAGGTGTGTTAAGGATAGTGTGCGATGAAAGGAGCGTGGAGTAGAGTGGAACGAGAGACGACGACGGTGTAGACCGGAAAAGGGCTGGCATGCCAACGCGCCTGGGATCAAAGGACGAATTAGGATCAAGTACGTACATACTGTACACGCTATTTGGCGCACGATGATGAGACGAGAATACGGTGCAGATAATCTTACATGTCCGATGCCTTCTCTAGCTGCACCCTTTTCCGAGAGCCTCCAACGTCCGTGTCCAATCCCCGTTTCCGCCCCCCCTTGGCCTCGTCCAAGAACTTGTCCAGCCCGAACACGTCCCCCGAATCCTTCTCAAACTGCACAGGCCCCTCCCTCACCTCCTGCTCGCTCGCGCCCTCGAAGCCTATGCGGGGCTGGCCCAACTCAAAGCGGTCGTTGGAGAGAGCCTTTCCTATCCCTTCTTCTGTCCCACCACCAAATGCCTCCTCACTGCTCCCTTCGGGGGCAATGTTTCCGCGCGCCTTGTAGATTGCCGCCGCTGCCGCCGAACCATGGAACAACGGCCGGTCATATAACCCGTAACTCTCGTCATCCCCAAACGAGCCACTAAGTTGTTCCCTGTTGAAAAGTCTCGAGTCCAGCATGCTCTCCTTGGATAACGTTGGCTTTGCAAGGCCAAGTGCAATTTTCTCGGAGATGTCACGGTTTTGTTGTCGAGCAAGCATCTTAGCACGCTGCTCTGTGCCCATATTTGACATCCGCATTTCTCGCTCGCTTTCGCGGCGTTTCTCCGCGCGCATAACATCCCTAATTTTTGCAGCTTCTTCGTCCTCATCTTCAGAGTTAGTAACAGATGACCCTGCCTCTGATTCGCTCCCATAGCCCCCTAGTGCGGAGGTAGCGGCAGTACGCGATTCCGCAGTGGGTCGCGAGGACGCCGATGGAGCAACCCCACTGCGCTCCTCACGTGCTCGTTGCGCAAGAAGACGAAGGTTCTCTTCTTTAGCTTCCTTTTCTTTTTGAGCCAACTTTTGCTGCATGAGTGCTCGTTGCCTGACTTCCTCGCGGGCATGCCTGTCAGCGATGAACAAGGCCTCGGAAAATTTGGCAAAATCATCGTTAATGGACACCTAAGGGAATAGTGAGCACGACTATGGACAGAGAGACTACAGGAGGAACTTACATCTTGAAGGCCTCGCCCATCGGCAGCCAAACGTTTGTCAAGTGGAATGGTGAAACCCTTGTTATTTTTCCAATTTGATATACATGGAGGGATCATCCATTCTTTCTGCTCAGCGGCCGTTGCTTTTCGTGGTGGACTCCGCAAGACGGGCGGTGGTGGGCTTGGTGGCCCTCGGGGGATCTTCTTGTGCCTGAAGCGAGGGGGCTCCAACGGGTCCTCAACCACCTCGGACATCTTGATGATCCTTTGTTTCAATGGACCGCCATCTCCGCCTTGTTGCTGACCGGGAGTATAGCGAACATATGTCGTCTTACCGACTGCGTCAGGCACGTTCTTTGGCTGGGCGGCTTTAATTTTTCCGGTAACCAATTTTTCGAGAGCTTGTCTGGTCCGTTCTGCGGTGGCCTGAACATCCTCTTCAGATGGTCGTTCCATGGAACGTTGATCATCAGTGATGTCTTTCCGATGTGAAAGAGGGACGAGGTCCTTGAATTGAGATTGAATGATCTTTCCAGCTCTCTGGCCTTGGTGTGCGATTGCATCGTATCTGACGTTGCCCTCGGAATCAACCTGGAGGGCGAGAGTATTCCCTGCTTGTGTCTGGAAAACGTGTCAATTGGAATGTTCACGGATAGGAAAAGTTGACGAACCTTTTTCTTTCCGAGGTTGAGAGGATACTGAGCGACATGACACTCGGGATAGGCTCCACCATCACCTGTGGCAAGTAAGTAAGCGATGGGCATTTGCGAGAGGTGAATGGGACATGCCAAAGTCTTCTGGTGACGTCGGTTTCCATCCTTTGCGCTTCCCGTATGGTGGAATTGAGACTCTGATAGTCACAGCCTGGGAAGGAGCTGTAAGAGATACTTGGTCTTCGTCGTCCGGAGTAGCGGAGACATGGATGGGTAGTGGTAGTGCACTGGTAAAAGGGGTCAGATAGCGACTAGGGGGGATGAAATCACGTACGCAGCGAGAGCAGCCATGGCAAAACGGAACGTCGAGGTGCTGTCGTAGTATCTTGTCTTACGTCAGCATCATGTATGGCTGTGTTTGTTCCGTGGCTGTGCTGAAATGCTGTTTCCGAATTCCGATCCGTTCTCCATCCATGGATGCGCCGTCGCCCAAGTCTGGCGTTCGGGCTGCGCTAAAGTACACAGGCGTCCCAGCGAGCTGGCTGTCGGCGCGACCCCGTCTTCCCTCGAGAAACTGGTGCATATTCATTACCCTTACTTCCTCGCTCATCTCCTATTATGCATACGACCGTCACCAAGCACGCGCTGTCCGCCAGTCATACATTGACCGCGTCAAGCACCTCGCCGACGAGCCGATGAAAAGCACAGACCTTCCCCGCAAGGTGGTCGTGTATGGTGCCAAGTGGCCAGGAGACGAGGACCATCAACGGGGTGTCAGGTTCTTCAAGAAGTATGTCAAGGTATGTGCAAATTTTCCCGACGAGCAGATTATTGCAACTTGTGCATCATAGCCTGTGTTAGTCGCAGCTGCTATTGACTACGATCTTGTCGCCACCCGTCACTCGGGTGACCTTGCTGAACGTGTCGCTTCCACCATCATCAAAGACCGTCGTCTTACGATGGGGGTTGATCAGCCCCCGGCGCTCTCACCCTCACTCCCTAATCAGCTCACTCAAGAGCAAAAACGTGCGCGAGGACTGGCGGGAGGTGTTGTCCTTGTGGGAAGGCACACGTTCAAGGAGTACATGGCTGGTCTGAAACGAGGCTGGAGTGGGGGGTTAGACCTCATAGACAGAGAGGAGGAGCTGGCACAGGAGTTAGCATCAGACGGAAGCTTTGACGAAATAGATGAGTCCAACAGCTCTCCGATTGGAATTGTGGATGGCCTTAACGCTGAACCAATACCAACTCTGTCCCGTCTTCCCCCTTCTCGGGACGCCAATTTTTTTTCTCCTCTCAAGTTACCTAGCTCTTCCAAGCATCAAACCTCCACCACATCAAATTCATTACTCATAGATTCCATGCCCCCTGCAACTGTCCCTCCCCAGGCCCCACTCCTCCTTGTTCCCTGCGTCAATTATGTCGGCTTTCGCTTCATCCCCCACATGATCTGGAGTTTCTTCAACGAGCGTCACAAAACACGAACAGGTTGCGAGGCCGCTTACTCTCTAGTTGTCAATAAAACGCGAGAATTTCAAGGTCCAAGCTCGACTTTCGATCTCTCCTATGATGCTCAACCCGATGAAGGTCGGGAAGCGGGCAGTGAGGAAGGGAGACAATCGAGAATCACACAAGGCCGACCGCAAGGCGGTGATCTTGACTTTGATTTATCTTCAGAATTTGTGCTTGTGCCGCACTCCCCCATATCAAATATAGCCTCCTCCCGCAAATCGTATTACAAGGCCCTTCCTGAGCGTTTAGCCACTGCACGCCAACTTGCGCGTGGTGAGCGCGAGCCTACGACGGAAGAGGAAAGAAACCCGCCACCAAGCGAGGTCGAGCTCAGAACAGAACGCCTCAATAAAGAATTGAGATGGAGGGGAGACGAAGAATCTTGGAAGATTGTCGGGCCAGGCAATGGCGTCAGCTGGGATGAGAGATTGAGAGGAGCGATGAAGGTGTTTGATAGCCGAGAAATCGATGACAAGGGGGCCGGTGGTAACTAATACGTGAAGTCAAGGGGATCAATCGATCACCAGCCAATGCTTGGACTAATGCTATGGATCAACACCGCAGGCAGTCATATCACGCTATTTAACTTATCCATACCACATCAGTCCTATTGTGTCAACCAACTAGTACTCGTAGACCCGATTGCTGCTAGAGTGGTTCCAGCGATATTCCTACAAATGGTCAAGATGGCGTTCGTGCAGGAGTTTCGAGTAGTCAGAGCGTACAAGATGCTCAAGCTACGGTGCAACCACAAGCAGATGAGTAGATAGCAACTATTCAGGCTCGTGAACAATGAACCGTCCTGCAGTAGGGTCAGCTTCACTTCAGACTTGGATCTCCCCGTACCACTGCCCGAAATACAGCCCTTTCAATGTCATCCGGGTGGTTGTTCCATACATGGCCCCTTTCGGAGGCCATGCAATGATCTGTGGACCCGCTAAATGGAAAATTCAAGTTGAGCCTCTGGGCCGGAAAGTCCATTGATTGCTGTAACGTCCTGCCGGATACAAAAGGAAGGAATCATACCAAAGACTCGAGCGATAATATTCCGCAATCGAAACGGGCACATTGGCGAGAAAAAACATACAAGGTTGTCTAGCTTTCTGCATTTCCAAACAGTGAAGAGAAAAAGACGTAAGTCACTTCAGTCCGGGATTATTTCCACAGCTCCACTCGCAAACCAACGATCAAATTCTGAAAGAGGATCATCCAGAACGTCATTCGAATTACTGGAGTCGACGAGGGTTTGTGACTCGGTGCCATTGACGTCGGGAGTTTTTCTTGCAAGGGAAGCAATACCGCATGGGTTGACTGTGGAACAGTCGATAGGGTCTTGGTCACGTGGTCCGGAACGCCGCATAAAACCTCTAATCCTTGAAGGAGAAAGTTTGTAAGAATTGTTTCTTCTTATGTTAGACGGGGTGGATTCTTGGGGGCTTCCATTTTGAGTCACGCCGAAACCACCGCAAAGCAAGCTTGTGTCGTCTCTGGACCGTTGACTAGAGACTGACCGAATAACGTTCCAATCGTTCGCAAGGGACTGACCGACAGCAGGGTCTGGAGCAGTATCGAAGTAACCTTCATCAATACTGGTAGAGTGGCTGCCACACTGATCCGCTGTGTCTTCGTCGTTAGAGCTAGGGAAAAACAATTGTCTCCTGGAAAGCTCGGTAGATGCTCGAATAATTTCGCGCGGAATGGCCTGACGTCCATTAGTGAGGAAAAACAGACGAGATGCAATAAACCTTTTTGTGCGAAAGGGATGGTCCCAATGAACCTGGGGTAACATCTGTTCTGCTCTGTTTTGGTCGGGGGCCTTCGGATCCTTCGGCTTCAACAGAATATGATGTCGCATTGTCTTGCTCCCAGATTTCGGATATCAATGGGAACTCGTCGCAGCAGTCATCTGTTGGCGTTGGTTCCTTTGGGGTAGGCGGCCGTGAACGCTTCAATGTCGTCAACTGCAAGTCAAAATTTGGCATTGTTTTATTGTCCCGCGACTTTTTGAGATGGGTGCTCGATTCCACGTTCGGTCGGACGAAAAGAGAGTTGCGCGTAACGTTTGCGCTCTCATGCATCTTGCCTGATTGTTGACGGATGGGATTCCTATTAGCAGGCTCGAAAGTTCGGCTTTCTTTTGCGGCTGGAATCTGTTCGGCTTGGCATTTCTGCTCATCCTGTAACGACCTCGCCATGAGGGCATTTCGTGCCGGGGGAATGGGTTTCGCGTCGGAACCACGTGCGTTTACCTGTCGCTTCTTCGTCGCACGTGGGGGCTCTAATAAACCCTCCTGGCAACTACAACGGAGTTTAGTGACTGAAAAATTCAGTAACAACGCACCAGTAATGGCGACACTTGAGCTTGTCCTTGCAAGTATGGTTACACCTAGGAAAGGATACGCACATCAGATTGTATACGGAATTCTAAGGAGGCGAACTCGCTCGTATTTCCCATCCGGACGTTTTCTTAGGTCTCGTTCTACCTGTTGCTTGAAAGGTGGATTCAGCTGGGGTTGTTGTGCTTTGGATGCATTATCATCTACTCCGAAGGAAGCACAAACCAATGGATGTCCACTTCAGACGATAAACCTACCACGACGTTTGGTGAGGTCCAACACATGTAAATCTAGAATCTCGTCACTATCATCCAAGTCAATGTCCCAGAAATCAGGAACATCCTCGAGCCCTTGCAAGTCCATTTCCTTGGTTGCGTGTATGTCTCAATAACGACAAAATATAATAGCAAACGTACGATTGATGTTAATGGACGGGTTTCCAGTGTCGGATACTTGCTCGGTGGGACACTTGGCGTCAACGTGCAAGCCACGGTGACTCCGGCGAACTTTTCCTGCAGATTTGTAAGCTGCTTCGGATTAGAGAAAAAGGGAAAAGGTTTAATACAGAAGCGATGTACACGTTAACCAATTGGCTTGGCTTCGTAAGTTGTGCTGTGAGGGTAAATTCTTTCTTCTCTTTGAGTGCTTTTGTGCTTATATCGACAAACGTGATCAGTGCTTGATCAGTAGATATGAGGCAGACGTCTCACGCAATGCGGCGGAAGTCAATAAAAGCCATATCGGAGGTCACTATTAGGAGAGTTGTCATCTCAGTTTTACCCCACTTAGCCTTTTTAACTCTTTGGGGTGCCGTATCGCTGAAATTGAGAGCACACTGAACAGAAAACTCCACTTCCACGGGTGAATTTCCATCACTGGGGATAGACCTTAGCTCCTTAACGTCTAGATAATACTTTGGAAATTCATTTGCGGCTGCCAGAACTTCAAAGCCAAACGGAGGACGGCGGTAAAGAAGCTGAGGGTTATCAGCAAAAACAAACGGTCAAATAAAGGGGGCCTCACCTCCTCAATTCGGAGCGGAGACGTCTGCAATAGTTTTGGGATTGAGCTGATACCATTCTCAGCCAGTACCTTGCGCAATCAGTTTCTAATGATGATAAATCATTTAGCGTTTACCTTTACCCTGTTACGGCGTTAGGATACAGTGTACTTGGAATTGCGCTGATGCTCACGATTTCTCGCCAATGTGCTCAATCTGTCTGAGAACCAGTGGTCTGTCCTCCCACGCTTTTGCATTGAGACAACGCCCCCTGCGAGCCAACCCGTGAGAAGTGCAGAATTTACCAAATGCCTATGCAATACTTGCAATTCGAGAGCGTGTTTGAGTTGTGCTCCATTCTTGTTGATAATAGCAACCTCTGCTACAGCTGAAGCGCAGTGAGTAATGAATTTGTGTGGTGTGACCACTCACCTGTTACAATACGTGTTGCGTGGCGGAATATGGTAACAGCTTCCAAGTATGGCTGGCCCTCTGTGGATTTAAATTCAGGGCTATTAAGCGGAAGGCCGGCGAGGATTGCCTGCAGTTTTCCTAAGAAACTAGTGACCCCACTTCGAAAACGAGATTCTCACTTGAATCAACAAAAGTATCTTGTCGCTCGCACTAACTATCTTCTTAGGAGGAAATCGGATATCGCTATGGCGACGAATCTTCTCATACATCTAAAAGCAATTGAGCAATTCGAGTTCATGACGGGGAATGTTGCTACGGACTGGCTTCTCCCCGTTACGAAGCTTCAGGTCTGAAACCCTACAACGAGAATCAGCCTAAAAAAATCAGAGATGATGTTACTCACTCTTCAGAGACGGATACAAGTTCAAGCTACATATCTTTAGAATGTAAATTGCTCTATTTTGGAAGTCTCACAATTTCGCGCGTAGTGGTTGAGCAGGGCAGGTTGAGCATTCCTCGCATCTTCCACCCAAACGAGATTCAGGAGTCAGGAAAAATTGACCGAGATCACATACGGTTGTTTGCCGAATGTAAAACTAGGAACATCATTACCGGGCATCACAAGGCCTGAACATTCCTACCTTGCTCATAACGTCTCCATACTCCGTCGAACAAAGCCTTTCGTCTTTTTCATTGTACGCAATCAACTGCGTATCGTGTAAACTGATTATGCTTTGCATGACAATCTCATCGATTTTCTCTTCCCAGGTTTGGTTCTTGTTTTTTCCGATGTCATAGTGACACGGATTTTTTTGGATACGACGAAAGAGGAAAGAGCGCCGAAGCCAGTCCTTCGCATTCTTGACAGTCGATATAGTTCCCATTCCAATTTCTGAATTTAGGTGTTCAGCCAGGTTTTGGTGTAGGCTACTTTCTAGAGCGGTGTTTCCCTGTGCGAGTGTGCGGTACTTATGTTCCAGCTCTGGTTCGCATAAGATAATCGCAGTTCCCTCGGTGTCTAAGATGCACGTTAGCGAACAAGGCAAACAGAAAATATACGCACCAAATTGGGGTCGGCCCTAGATTGATTGACGAAGTCTTGAGCTTGACCACAGGATCGAGAGAGGTAAACTTACCGCCCGGCCCATCATCTGCATGATGTCGAGATCCGAATACTCTCTCATCTCTCCATTTTGGTATAACTTGACACCTTTGATCACGACCATTTGGGCAGCTTGATGACGGTGAAGTGTTAATGTCGCCAATAAGAATGAACTTACGCAAGTTAACGCCAACCGCCAGGGTCTACGGGACGGTGAGAGCAGTAAGGGAGAACAAGAAAATCCCATACAGACGTAGCGACCAAGACGTGTAAAGCTTTTCGTAAATATAACTCTTCTACCGCTTTCCGATCGTCTGCATTCAAGCCGGCGTGGTGAACTGCGACTCCCATTGATGCAAGAGCTATCACATCGTCAGGTTTTGCAGCATGTGCAGGCTACGTAGACACACCAGCCAAGTCCTTATCATGAAACTTGTGATCGATACTGAACGGAGATGAGTAAGGTATCGTAGAGGAATGGATAAAGCAAACCGCATAGGAGGTGGCCACGGTAGATTCTTTTTCGTCTTCATAGCCTGCTCGTAATCTTTTGCCAGCTGTTTGGCTGTATCCACCGTACCTGAGTGTAACATCACACTAGTAAGCTTCCTCGACGTCAGAGGTCATGGACTCTAGTATACCTCTCCTAGTGGAGCAGAAGACAAGGATTGGCTTATTGGCTGAGTGCTGCTGCATCACAGGGAACAGACGCAGGTCGAGGGTACGAGCATATGCAAAATCATTCTGGCCTTTGGGTTTTGCCACACTATGAACGAATTTCGTAAGCTTGCAGGGCCGGAACTCTTCGCCGAACTGCAAAAACCTGTTAGAAGACTACGACCACGGGAAGGTAAATCAACCTGGAATATTCTAGCAGGCTGGTGACTGCCATCGCTGCTCCCAATCCAACACGCAACATCTTCGACGTTTGGAACAGTGGCAGAAATAAGAAGAAATCGGATGCCGGATCCACGTGCTTTCATACGGCAAATTATGACTTCCAGTGTGCTTCCTCGCGATTCGTTCAGGACGTGGACCTGAATGGGACATGGACAATCCATATGCGTTCCTCAGGCAATGTAATCGACCTACTTCGTCCACGAGAAATAGCTTGACCTGGGATAGTATCCCAGAATGATCAGCCCTAACGCAATGGTCATCGCAAAACTCGCTCCAATACGGGAGAAACACACCAATTTCGCGTCAAGCTGTCCCACTTTTCAGCCTAAAATTATATAAACTGGTGCTCAGAAAAAACCTTATAACACCTCACCGTTGTTACGCTGTGAAGGCGATATGTCAAACGTAAACGTTTCATTAGCGGCATCTGCCTGACACGTACATTATGTGTGAACTCTTCGCATCGCCCCAAACCCCTCTTCCTAACAGAAGCGTATCACCAGTCAATTCGCAACCTGACGAATATAAAGCTTGATCACTAATGTAGCCTTGGCCCCTGCAAGGTGCCTACATTTAACACCAAGTCCTCCGAATTTTGCGACCCATTCGTTATGCTTCTCGGTACATAATGCCTGCAAGTACTCGGTAAGCTCGTATTTGAAGTCAAGAAAGAAAGCCTGACCTTCGTTGGCGCAACATATACACACCTGGCAGGTCGTCCATCATTGGTGGTTTGTGTCAGCATTCGAATCATGCTGAGCTCGAAAAGAACGGTCTTTCCACTTCCGGTAGGTGCTAACGGGTGTCAACGGGTTGTGGACACTGCATGAGTCACGGAACCAACCACTGATAACCTGGGCACCTTTCAGTGATGAAATCAAATTAATCAGAAGTACACTTACCAGATTTTCCTCAAAATGCAGGACCTACAGAAAGTAGTGATATCCTGTCTCGCACGTATAAACGAATTCAAACCTGGTCAAAACATGCTGACTGTATCACATTGAATACCCCGAACTTGAATACCCCACGGAACCTGTCCGCTGGAATAGATAATCAACGAGAAATGAACAAAACGTGCTTGTTGACGTACGCAATTCGGAAACGGGGCGTAGTTTCCACCCAGATCCATTTCGTGTGGTATTCTCATTGCCAGAGGCAACATGGTACTCAGGGGTATGCTCGTCTGTGCTGGTTGGATGGGGTAACCGAGAAGGATATTCATGCAAGTTGATCGGACGATGCAATCGCGGCATCTCCGAATGATCCCAACGTGTATTATAGCTGGAATGTCCTGTCGGAAAGAAAGGTCGGAGGCAGGGATACAAAGTGAAAATGGAACAAACTCTTACCACTCTCCTCATACGATCGGGGATGGTTAAACTGTCGACGGGGAAAACCGAAAACTTGTGCCTCATTGCGATCACGTCCGCCACTGTAATACCCCACAGAAGGTAGCAGAGAGTGGGCATGACTCGCTCCCTGAAATGCTGGCGGGGACGGAGACGGGTCTGAGGCAGCATATAATAAGAAATAATGCAGACAAGGGAGCATATACTCACCAGCATTGCTCCAGAAATCAGGGAGTTCGCGATGAATATGCAAGACATCGGGCGACTCTGGAGTGGGAGATGAAAGGCGTTCTATATTGAGTTCATGTTCATGGGGCCAAAAATCGTTGTTCTGTTTCGGAACCCGGTTCCCAAGGGTCCAACTATTGTGATCCATGATGGCTGAGAGCAAAGCGCGTCACGCGACATAGAGCAGTTGTCACAGTTGTCACAGACGCGTAGTCACGTCATTGCGTGGAGTCTCTCGATTCAATCAGCCAGTCTTCGTTCGAAGTGCTTTGGTCAACAAGCAAGGCTCTATTCAAAGCTTCAGCATCTCTTTTACCCCATACATTTGGTCATTTGGTCATATGGCAGATCGCACAACTAGCAACAAGCTTGAGGAGTACATCGAGAAGTAGGCCGTCGCCTGATTATTCCGGACCAGAAGCCTGATGAGATCCTACAGAATACACTATTCCGACAGATATTCAGACGATCATTATGAATATCGCCATGTCATCTTACCAAAACCTCTTTTGAAGCTCATACCAAAGGAGCTCTTCGATGAGAAAGAAGGTACACTTCGCCTCCTCACGGAAGCAGAGTGGAGGGGGATTGGTATCACTCAAAGCCTAGGGTGGCAACATTACGAGGTCCACGGTCTGATCTGTGTTCTCTTTCGCTTTGAGGATTCTCAATGATTGCGAATTACAGCCCCAGAACCTCATGTCCTTCTTTTCCGTCGTCCAAAAAACTACGTGCCACCCGCACAACCCCAACCGGCTGTGGCTAAGACAAACTCCAGGAAGAAGTAATACCATTGTGTCCAGCATCCAGCCCGTAATGTAGCCATCGCATGTTCCGTTGTTTTGTCATTGTTGTCACTGCACTCATTCTCTGGGTCTCATTCTCGTACACTCGATTTCTTTTCAAATCAACAATTTCCTCCCACTCACGTATTTTGTTGAAAAGTATGGTTGTAGTTGTCTCCACCGCGGTAGGGAATAAAATTGTGATTGTCACTTATCTCTTACACTTCAACTCTAGATTGGGCTTACTTTTCACTCGTGTACTTCCGTATTGAACTCGGTTTATCAGAAATACCTTCCAACATTAATGCCGCATCCGCATCTGCACATGATGCTTCCGCGTTTTCTTCGCTTCTTTCTAATACATTCGGCTTGAGTGTTACTTTCTTGCGGTCCTGTTCGACCCCACAGAAACAAAAACTATTTTGGCCATAGACATACCTGACGAAGAGTCGCATTCGTTCGAAATTATCTACGGAATGTACGAACGGGTGGAAGGCAGAATCACTTGCGGTCACCCGGATACGTACCGGTAAGTTGCAATACCATGCAGTGTTCCTCGCGGTTATGCTCCTTGGTCAATTCCCTGGTTACCTGACATCTTGACCCTCTAATTTTTGACTGGCATAGATGGAACAAATCTTCTTAGCGTTCCTTTTATGCAGGTTGTGGAGGACAACCTACACTGGAGTGTTATGCAATTCTGCCTGCTTTACAGGAAATATCTCGAGATATATGACAGTCGCGGGTTTTTATATGATGTTCCAATTAAGACTGCCGTGCTGTTGTCGCTCGATAATATTTTTAGGAACAGATACACGGTCGCCGGTCACCTTCCGAAAATGACCGTTCCTCCTGACATTCCAACTCACTCATATCGACTATAGCCGTGAAACACACAGCGTGCGATGTAAGGTTGGGTCTGGTGTTCCCTGGGCAAAGTCTAATTCCTTCCGCCGCAAGAGCTCGTCAGCGCAAGTAACAAATCATTAGAAATGACTGACAGTGGGATCTAATGTGTTTATCAAGTGAACATTCCATAGATGATCCATATAACATACTCCGAATTGAACTGTGATCGTCTTGTACATCAGATTTGATTATGAAGATGAAGTGAACACTGCCATTATAATGCTGCTTGGGAACAATGTGCTGATCCCTATGAAAAACGACGATCTAAATTAAGACACTTGTACATATTAATGTATACACATAACGAGAATATGAACTACGTCGGCTTACCATCCAGTCGAGTGTACGAAGTCCCGCCGCAGTGTCCAAATATGGTAATGTACATCGCGGAGGAAAACAAAGTAACGCGCAGTTCTCCAGCAATCTCGAGGTACATTGTCATCTCGCACAACCTATCACGAGGAAGATATCAACTACAGGGTTGTGTTGGAGTTGGACCTACTTTCGAGATCTGGGCATGGATGACTGCAGGGTGCTGACGGAAGTCCCAAGGGGACAACTAATCGGCTCCATGAATAGTAATATTTTTTAAAGAGCAACGGTAAACACTACAGCAGAGACGACCGCAGTGTTCGTTCACTCCAAGGCAGTGTTGTGCCATGTATGTACGGTGGGATAGCAAATCAGTGGGCATTTAGCGAGATGACTCTGCAAGACATCGCTACCTCGGGGGCCGATTAACGGATTCCCCAGTGGCGAAATCTACACTGAGATCCCGAGCCGGAAACGCCCGATACAACGACATGGATATCTACTCGTACACGGATATCTACTCGTACATGATCTATCTACGTTCATCTCCAAAGTAACACGGATATGCAATGCTGATTCCATCTTCATCTTCTTCGGCTAGAGATTGGACATTGGCAGATCATTCCACTCAACCAGAGGCCTGGGTGACTCAGAGACCTGCAATGTTGCTTTGAAGATGTTCAATGCTTCAATGCGTGTCACCCCGACCGGCAATTTATCAGCGTCTTCACCGGGCACGGGATATTGCTCTATCAATGCAGGAATCTGCTCAATCAGGCTCCGGGTGTCTGCACCGGATACCCTGTCTCCTGTCAAAACCTCCCGCCATGCGTTAACGAAATCTGTTGCAGTAGGGTTCGCTTCGTCAAATTCCTCACTGGCGGCTGCGATATCGACGGTAATATTGGCTTCCTGAAGGCGGGTTTGGAATGCTTTCATAGCTGCAGTGCTAACCCGAGGGATCCGCGGCTTTTGTGACTGCAGATGGATCGAAAGTTTGGCCCGCTTCTTCGCCTGGGGGTGGGCGCGATCCCGGAATAAATTTAAAACTTCCTGTTTCTCTACTTTCTCAAGCAAATCGGCATCCTTACAACCTATATATTAAGGGATAGGGGTGTTATACCGCGTAGACAACATGCGTGATCACACGCACCTCGCAGGAAGTCGAGATATCCAGAATCAATCTGTGACCAGTATCGTGACGCCTCTTCCGTTAAATTCTTCGGAGGTTCTTTCCATTTCTGTTGCAAACCACTCTTGAAGTCGTGGAATTCTTCAGCGCTCATCTCCTGAATTTTTTGATCCATGGTACCTATGAATGCCTCAACACGCTCTTCAAGGTAACCAGAGCTGCGCTCGCTCTGCACAAGAATGCGAAGACCGAATTGCGAGTCTCCAGGATGATTCCACCGTGAACATGAAACGATATATCCCAACTGCTCTTTCGTTCGGAGAGCATCGAATGCAGGTTCTGACAGTATTTGTACGAGAAGTAAACCGACTACTCGTTGTCGCGGATCCATCAGTTGACCGAGATGAAGGTAGTATGACAGCGCCGAGTTTGACTCGTTTGGGTTTGGTACCGGGGCAATCCATGCATAGTTGCACCCTGCTTTGACGTCAAACACATCTATGAAGCTACATAGAAGTCATACCTTCAGGGAGAATATGAGAAAGATCTGTGGGTATTGACGACGGTGGCTTCGAACGAAGTATGTGCTCAACATCCGTCAACAATGCGATGGTTTGCTAAATCAGGTTCATTAAGCCACATGAAATGATGTCTGGCAACGAGTGCGTACATCCTTATACAAATTGCCTAGCGCAAGCATCCGAATGTTGACGTTTGCGAGGAACCGAGTGGTGTAGGACTCCACTTCTTGGATTGTGATACCTATGGTTTACAGCGTGGGCTAGACTTCGCCGTTAACATGAAGCGAACCCACCAGAGACTTCTCCTAACCGCTCCTGGACTGTCCATGCGCCATGTGTGAGGACATGTCGCGCGTAATAGTCCGAGAGCTGGTAGCTTTGGGACATAAAAAAGTTTTCCCACTGACGCTTGAGCTAAACTCGACATGTTAGCTGGACAAGCAAGTAATGAAAGGAGATCTCATTTACTTTCTCTTTCATGACTTCCAACCGGTCTCGACGTACTTGCAGATTCCTGACTGCCTCGACGATACGCCGGGTAAGGTCGAGCAACTTATCATTGTATCCTTGGAGAGATATTGTAACCCCAAGATTGTGTGCACCTAAGTTATACGTGAGGCCAGCTAAGTCTGCATCATACGTATATTCTGTAAGCGAGTCGTTGACGAGATCTGAAAAAAGGCTACACATGGCTTGAGGCCACATCACAGGGATATACAAACCACCTCTCACCGAGTCAACACAGAAGCACGCGGGGTATCATTTGCTATGGGGCTGAAACAGTATCAATAGTCGCCTGGCATTGCTTGGAGTATATTGCCGTTACCTGCGGATTTCGATGACCACGCTTGCCTTCGGGAGCCAGAACTGGTCGTCTCTCTTGTGCCACACTTGTGATATCTCAGTTTCATAGATGAGATGGGGTCGTCTCTGAGGCTTTGATGTGACGTTAGCAACAAATCATGGTGCATGGAACGGCGCCGTACCTCAGAAACCTCATGTTTCTCAACGTCAAGATTAGTTGGTATGAATTCATTCCTGTTGGGAAGATGGAGTTCTTGAATATCATTAGGACCTTGTGCCTTGTTGCGAGGCACATTAGCCGACTTAGTATTATCAAAATGCTAGCTCACATACCTGAGCCAAAAACTCGCTATCCCAGCGCTCGACGGTGTAACCCGTACCATACCATCGTTCAGTCTGCCACTGGAGTTCCCCTAAAATACGCTCGTGTTCTTCTTTCTTGGCCATCAACACCACACGACCTGTGTCTACCTGAATATCCTTTAGCGCGGCTCGCACCTCCTGCAAACTAGTCTCGTCCTCCCACTCGGAGATCAGCACGGGAGCGGAAAGGGTTTTTTCAGGAGGAACTGGCCAAGACATCGTTTCGGTGATAGAAACCGCATACGCTTCTGCTGCGCGCTTTTCCGCGAACTCAAACCGTGTTCTGGATATTGTCGCCACTTCGGACTGGCACCAAGAAGGAATGTCGGAGAATCTAAGGAGCGATAGATATTTGAACGCGGTAAGAACAACAGAACGGTGGTTGTCTATGAAACGCCATGAGCACCAGTTGCATATCTCAATGGCAAACGAGGGCATACCAAAACCTTGTTTCGTTAGATGTATGGTCAATTTGAACAGTGCAAAACCGCGACCGAGAGTCTGGGGACCCGCACTTAAGGATGTGATCCATCCCTTATCTTTAAGATAGGAATGCAAAGACCCAGGACCTTCATGCCCGAGAAAGTGTGACAGTAGATACCCAGGTTTGTACTTCCAAAACGATGGCGGCCAGGCGAGAGGGAACGATAACTCGACTGCATGAAATGACATGATTGTCTGGACGCGCACAAGAGTCTAGAAAGGAACGAGCTCCATCAAAATTCAGGTGTGGTGTTCAACGAACTCACACCCATCTCATTGGGCCCAAATGGATGATCATGAATGATCGGTGGTAGGTCCTGGCGATGCTTTAGTATGGGCGAAAAGTGCCGAGAAACCATGTCGGACAGTTCATCCAGTGATTCTGTTGATCGAGATTGACATCAAAGAGGAGACCAGGTATCGGTTTCGACGTACCTCTGCCAATCACACAGACATTCATCCGACTTGCACAATATTCCTCCCTCCACCATTCGACCAGCCTACGGCGGGTTTCACGACCCACTGTGCCCCCATCCGGCTCAGCCTCACTTGATGCCGAGCCAGAGGATGGAGTTGGTGAGGGCACTCTGGACGATACCGGGTAAAATGCAGCAGAACCAGTTACATCGATGTATCCTTTGGGGTCTCCATTAGTAAGTACTTTGCCCTTGGCTTTAACCTCCCTCCCGGCTGCACTCAGTGTGTTACGGTTGCCGGTGCCAAACTTGCTCCAAGGGTGACCGTGCTTAGTCAGAGTCTTGTTAAGCTGGAAAATCCGCCAAGGGTCTGCCTGGTGGTTCTTTTTATGTTCTGAGTCGACAGCGTTGAGCTCCCGAGCGGTACAGGATGGTGCAAAGAGGGGGCTGTGGAAGAAGCCGGCAAATCTCTCGATAGCACCCGAAAGGGAAGCAGGGGACACGTGGAAGTGATAGTTGGTATTCGATGATGACGTGTACGCGTTTGACCCACCACTATTCTTGGATAGATACTGGACAGCGGAGGGTTCCGATAGCTGCAGGTAACATACAGAAAAACCAACACACCTCAGAGTACTCATTCTCTTTGGGAAATTGCTGTGTGCCCTAAACTGATCTTAGAAGGGACATGGCACAGCAGTGACCGTTTTACATACCATGAATAACAGGTGCTCACAAAAGTGGGCCAAACCCGGCATGTCAACCTAGAGGAAACTGGGTTATCAGTGTGCGTCTAGATAATGAAATGGTAAAGGTTGGCGATAAGGTGCTACTGACGGGGTCAGAGAGGTGCCCGACGGCAACGTCGAGACTAGCGGCAGCATGCTCTGTGTGCGGATCGTGTACCAGGAGGGCAGTGAGACCGTTTTCAAGGCGAATAAGTTTATATTGCCTCTGATCCAACTGAGATTTCACTATGGGCTTTGTGAAGACTAAGTACGGGGGAATTGGGTCACGCTGAGGAATGGGGTTCCAATCTGAAGTAGCCATAACGAGATTGCGGTAGATTGGGACGTGGTAGTTGAGTGAGGGGTGTGAGAGACGTGGTGAGAGACGGAGAAAAGCAGGAAGAAGCATGCGAAGAGTAACGGAAGTACAAAGCATATAACGTGCTCGCTGCGAGATGAGGGTACCCACCCGGTCATAGACGGGTCACGTGACAGAATACACAGTCACTGCCATCCGCTTCCGTCTCTCACGCGCCTGTTAGCCAGCGACGCGTCTGGCCAATACGCGCTCCCCGTCGACCGACCCGTTTCTTGTTTACAACGTCCTTGAGACGTCCATTCTGCTCCCAATATCCCACCAGTCGTCATCATGATGATTCATACTACCCCGCAGTCACGTCATAAACGCATTCCGAGTCCTTCTCTCTCCGTCGCCGGCTCATCGCAGTTCACCACTACCCCACAACCAAAACTCAACATTGTAACTCGTCTTGCCCTCGAGGGAAAAGCAAAACAAGGCAGTGATGGTACAACCATCAGAATGTATCTCAAGGTATCATCGCTCTAGTCTCCACCTGCGTTTCTCTCACTGTACGCAGCTTTCCATTCCAACGGACAGCGTTTCTCCAGGCTCAACCATCCCATTGTTTCCGGGTGCGACCACCTTGGTCATCCCCTTTCCATGCTTTGCTGATCATACACTCCAGAGGAGAGCTTGAAATTGCTCTCCGCACAAGTCCACCCTCTTGACATCCATTCTGCACCCTACAACTTCTCTTCCACCTCCTTTCCCCTCCTCAATAACGCAGCGCGTGCTCTTCACCTGCCTACACTCTCATCGAAATCGTATCTCTCTGTATTCGGTGTACCAATCTCCGCTTCTTCTGCCGTGCACTCAAGCCGTACCTCCTCTTCAACCACTTCTGTCATCCCCAACACTCCCCCACTGGACGAAAAGTATACCGGCCACATAATCGTCAGCGGATACAACATCTCCTATATTCTTCCAAAGGAGATTCCTCCCCGTTTTAATGCTGGGGACAGTGGATTGCGTGCTTCGCCCTTTTCTCCCACTCAGATGAGACGACCCTCTGTCAGCGAACGGAACAACATGCATTTCATGGCTGCTCTAGAGCTCTGGATCCCATACACCTCCCGTCCTCCCAAGGCTCCTTTTCTGGTAGGTAGTGTTTCTCGCTTTCTATGTGCTAGAAGATCATTGTCTGTCAGATTAGTATCTCTGTTCCGCGTTGTTTGTCAAATAGCATCAAATTGCGCATATACCCACCAACCACAACAAGCACCTCTTCATCCATGGCCTCGCTTTCCTCCGCCGACGAAGATCCCGGTGCTTGGGAATTGGCATCTGAACCCCATGTCACACGCATTACTTCCCGCTCAGGTTCATCTGCTGACATGGCAGATGATGAGTCATCTGACTCGTCAGCATACACGGATGGGTCCTCTGGGGGCATCCTTGTGCAAGGGACATTCCCATCAACTGAACGCCTGCGCGTACGCTGGGCACAGCCTACCAAAAACATTATCAGTAGCGATGGTCGGCGACGTGTTGGCGTGAAGGAGGCTACAGGGGAAATGACCACCGCTGTTTTGGGTAAGGCTCAAGATCCGTCCAGTGGTCGTGAGGGCATTTTGATGCGCTTAGAATACAAAGGAACCTGCAAGGGCATCTGGTTTCCCGGTGTGGCTACGATGCTGGGTATGGACATTGGACTCGAGGTCAAAAGTGCCGATGTTGTCTGGCCACCTGGACAGGATGTCAGGTGGACTGTCTCCGGCGGTACTGGTTACACTGGTTTTGATGTTGGCCCACCTTCTACGCCCATATCCAGACAACCCTCGCTCGAGTTCCCCACTGGCACGGCCACTAGTAGCATGGTGTATGCGCCCTCAGTGACTACTCGACAATATACATCTTCGACATCCTCCTTACTACGCGCTCCACTGCCTAATGACCATCTTCCCGACTACTCGTTTGAAAGTTCTCCGACTTCTTTGACACCTTCCGGTACACTATCTTCTGTCAGTTCTTTCCCCCCTACGTCCGAGGGGCGCAGCCGAGCCTCTTCGGATGCTGTGGCCTCGTGTCGACCACCAGCAGTCCCTATCACAATCCACATCAACATGAACGACATTATACCACCCTCAAAAAACATCTTCACCTTCTCTATTACAGGCACTGTCCTTATCCTCTCGCGACATGGGCACGAGTCGGCTAGTGAGTTAGATATCAACCCCATCGTCTTGCCACGCCTTTGCGTTCTTGCCGCCGACTCGGAAACAGTTTCAACGATCGTTAGAAACGAAACGGAAGGTGGCACTGTTGAAATCTATTACATTCGTGGCGATCTACGAGATGCTCAGACAAGGAAAACAGTATTACAACGAAACGCGATAAACCGATGTGGCAATGATGGTGCACGAATAGCACTTCGTCCCACCTCGCGCGCAGCTATGTCGCAACGGGGCGGGGAACAGGTCACAGATGATTCGCGGCTCTTTCCCCGGCATAGTCCACTAGTTGGAAATAAAGCTACGCCCAGCCCTCTAGCGATGGCTACCGTTCATAGTGGATTGGTGAGGCGAAAACGCGACGGGCCACTAATGATTTCTTCTGTCGATGTCATCGTGACCCCATTACTTCTCAACGGAGCCAGTTACCCAAATGCTCACGCTGTCCGTGTCAACATGCACGCCCCTCCCGATGCAGACTCAGACTGGCTTGAATTCGGCCTCGCCCAAGCAGCAGCACCCTTATCATTCGAAGGAGGGTATCGAGTTGACATTGTCAATGTAAGCATTGACGGTGTTCCTGCACGCTTCGAAAGTAGCGCGTTTGCTGAGCGGGACAAGAGACCTATGATCGACCTGATACCATCCTACGATGAAAGGACTCGAAACCACTGGATCACCTGGGTCAAGGTTCATGGTGGTGACCAAGGAGGCTTGATTACAGCGGACTACGTCGTCAACGAGATTGGAAATCCCAAGAACTCGAAGAGAGATACCAAAGGCGAGACGCACTTTGATATATTGATTCCAACTTTCACACTCCCTGTTGGTCGGCTGGAAGTGATGGTGGAGACCTTAGGCACGCGTTCAATCTTCGTCGCTCGCAAAGTAGGTTGGACTGACTACCGATCTAGAAACGGTTATATTGCAGTCAAACTTTCCTCACCAACAAAAGTCTCCAGAAGGCTACAGGCTCTTGCATTATTCGCTGGATCGATTTTTTACCCCCACGCTATCTCTAACTGTCGAGCGACATAGCTCCGGTATTCGCACGGGATGGGTGTCCTTGGGGAAAGTTTTCCTGTTATTCCTTTGGGTCTCTCCCGCCGTCCTTGTTCTCATGTTATTGATCAATCCCGGCATCGAGTTCAAGCACATGCAGCAATCTCTCGATCGCTTCCACGTTGGTGATCATGGCAAGATCCCTGACTCCTCGATTGAGACAATATTCATCACGACTACTATCTTCATACCATCGCCGAGCACAGCAACAGAAGCAGACAATGTGAACAGTCAGACCACAGCTACTTCGTTCATATCCAGTGTGTCAATAATCACAGCGACACTCGCTGATTCGATATCTTCTACCTCGAGCTTATGCACCAGTGATCGATCTCAGATTGACACAACCACATTCACATCGACACCCACACCATCCTCTTCCCCGCGTCCCAGTGAGAACTCTCTGATCCCAATTACCGCATTCTCATTTGAGTGGCCAAATATTCAAATAGACTTCCCCCCAGCTGCTCGGAAAACTGTTGATAGGGTCTTGGGGGGCTTGGGTGTCGTTTGGGAGATAGTCAGGAAAGTATACCATTACCCTCTAGACCCGCCCTAGTCGCTGTCGATGCCATGTACAAATGCTGTGATTGCGTTATTGATGTATCTATAGCGCCCACCGATCTAAGTACGTTGAAACTGCACATGTCACTCTGGACCATGAACGATTCGCATGCAAACCTTGAGAACATCCTGGTGAAAAAGCAGGTCTGTAGCTAATCCCAAGCATCTAATTTGATGCATCAAGCATGAAGTTCGCTTGGTTAGCTTTGTACTCAGGATCCCCCACGCCTCACGCAACTGATCATCCCGCCACGACACGACGCCTGATGATACCTGCTCTCGCCCGGTTGAATCAGCGATCCCACTGGCCAAGTATGGACATTCCCGTTCCCTCGCGCGACGGCCGGAGAGCTAGAGGGCGACATGGCAAGGACCAGCAAGTATGAATCACATAGTAACTTGCTCAGTCCAAATCTCAATCAAATAGCACTTGAATTGGTCAGGAAGACAACAGGGCGAGCCACGGTATTATTTGGACTATACTTGGCGCTATGCCATGATCGTCATGATGGTTTAAACGCACTATCTTAGTGTGTCCCAAACTCAGCCAGGCCTAGGATAGCTTTGGTCGTAAGAACGCCATCAATTGTTGCTACACGGATAATAATATATGCGCCAGATAACACTACAGCAAGACGCTAATGGCTACAAAAAATAGATCCATAAATATCTGTCCTTGCCACAATCTGTGGGGAATAACAATAGCGTGACGAGGTGGATTAAGTAAAAAATTGAGGTGAGTATGATAGTTTGTGACTTTCCAATGTCAATTCTTTAGAATCGTACGTGCAGTCGCGTCCCTCCCAGCCTTGAGCAGTAGCGAGAGCTCGTTCCCTCCCGTTCCGGTCGAGGGCCCCGACTTGGCCGCTTCTCTCGCCATTCTCTGTGCCATCGCAAACATGGGACAGCCGACAGGTGGCTTCGTGGACCGCGACATCGTCACGATGTACAAGCATGCGATGCGCATGTGAGCATCCCTAAGTTTCTTCAATGCTGTGACAGCTCTGTTATACCCCTCTCTGACTGCCGGCGTGTGCTGAGCGACCTCTCTGATAGGACGAGAGTATTCAGCAATATATGTCAGGTAGTCTCTGTGCTTCCCCGGCATATACCGTCGCATACGTTCCATGAAGCCGTGGTCGGCCTGTTTGTTCGCATCTGACGGCGCAGGGCATCGCCGTTGCCGGAGCTTGTGGTCAATGTCGAGAAACAGGTCAAGTGCATGCATGACGCTGCTTTGGCCAGCAGATGGCCCACTAAGATCGAGATTTGACGTATCGTCGACCCCTTCGTATATCCACGCTGGTGCGGAGGGATCGCTTGCGCTTCCGTTGTACCAGGGACGGACCTCCCAGTAAAACATATGGGGATCAACGATTTGGCGCATGGACTGCACACCAACATCGATCTTTTGGATGACCGCGGTTAGTCGATCGAGGAGTCTGTTGATCTTGCAAATGGACGTTGAGTCCGTGACGTTTGGGAGATTATGGTAGTCATTGAGGATATGAAGCATTTCTACCCCAATCATCTCCGCTCTGGCCGATCCGAGGTAAAAATTCCGCTCAGCCTCCGTTCCGGAAAACGTCTCCTGACCAAAACGCATGTTTTCAATGGTGACAGGTAGCTCGGGATTGACCAGCTCCCAGTTCCAAAGGACGGTGTCCGCGAACGTGAGGACAGGGGCCGTGTTGAGAGCGTGAGATACTTCCATAAGCGGAGCCACCAACGAGCGCGGGACCAATATTGGTCCGTCGATGGAGCCTGGAGGAATTGAGTGCACATAAAAATGCACGAGAAATGCCAGAACTTTGTGGGCACGGCGAACAAGCTGTAGGTCGTCGTGCAGCGATTCTGTAGTGAGTGTCGGGAGCTTTTATCTGAATGAGTACTCATGTCACGTAAGAAACGTTCTCAAAACGTACCGAACGTATTTGTTCCCGCCAAAGTTCACATTCGGTTCGTTCCTTGAGATGGTCCTCAAGGTCCTCTCCGAGCTTCAACACGTTCTGTGCCCGTGACAGAGCATGCTCCCACACGTCGAATGGTTCTTGCAGTTTAGGAAGTGGCTGGGGCGGGAGGAACCCAGTGTTGGTCTGGAGGTTTACGTCGAAGTCTGCAGGAACGGGATGCACCCCAGGCGAGGCTCGTCTGGTTGCTTGCAGAGATTGTAGGAGCGACAATGCATCATTAAGTATGTGGAAGGGCGAGGGTAGAAGGTCGACTGGATACATGGTGAGTTATCGAGAGAAGGCGTTGAGTTGAGCGAATAACAGGGAATGCACAGGAGCCTTTTATACAGCAGATACCACTGCAAGTCTTTGACTGGATCACATCAGCGAGGTAACCTAGTCATAAAGCTGGCCAAACGGCATTAGTATACGCCCGTTTCGTGAATTACCTACGCAAGATCCGATTGTGGTCTCCCAGAGACACAGTTCGATCTCTAATGATCGATTGGCCGTGCCGCGTCAGTGCCATCAGTTCTGAGAGTCGAGTCAACTGGTTCCGAGTGAACCTGTCAGCAGTTCGGCCAGGAACGTCGCATGCCGGAACTGGTGGGATCATTTCTTCGCACATTCTACGAATTCGGGGATGAGACGCTTCCACGTACTTGTAAACTTTATTATTTTTCCCCCCATCGTAGACAAACCGAGTGTGCTCGCGGCGACCAAGGGCTACCAGCTGATCAAGCCCAATCATTGTGAGATCAGTCAGGTGTGCACAGGCATACAGTGCTTGACTCGCCACGTGCGGATGCCGGGAGATTGAGATCTACCACTGCATGGTTGTCGGGTTGTTGAGAAACTAGCAGAGAAAGCCGAGTTGCAACGTACTATTCCCCACCGTAGGCGGACGCGCTGGACGACTGGATGTACTTGCTGTGCGCCAACGCTAGCAGTTGTTCGCGTATGTCACACATGGCTCTCACCCCCTGTGGTTGTGCTGCGGGATTAGTCCGCGTAAGCTGTGCGAACGGCGGATTTCGTTGCAGGCAGCTCGAGCTTGCTGTGGAAGTGTCATCCCATGGGAGTCTGCAACGGACACGAGTCCCTGGGCTCGGCAACCGCGACATGATAGGATCTCGTCTGCATGAGAACTGCAGAGGCGCGACATCTGATGTCGTCGTGTCAATCTGTGTGTTTCAGCACGCACAGAGTCGCGAGCCAGGCAAGGTTGGAACAAGGTCGCAACGTTAACAGCCAAAGCTCGCCGGCCATGAGTGGCAGTGGTTGAAATGACCGGAAGGCTGAGCAACGCCACACGGCGTCCATTCGTCGGACGTACGAATTCCCCACTACGTCAGACTGACTCGTTCGCATCCGCCGCAGAGATCCCGTCGCCGAGACGACTATCAATTCAATGTGTTCTCCATTTTACGCAAATACCTCAGCCACATCATCACTGCTCCTTCCAGGCCACGGTCGTCGTCCCTCGGCCGTCGACCACCCGACATCTGCGGTGCACTATATCAAGAATCTTCTCTCTAGTGCCAAGTTTCTGCCTCATGAAGCCCTCCATATCCGACAGTAGCTCGGAAAGTGAAACAGGTTCGTCCTTGCACGACGATCTGATCAACTCTACTATCTCGGACTCGGACGGCAATCCAAACGTTGTGGAGCTGACAGAGTCGTTCACCAGGGTGGCGGGAAGCGACAGTCGCGGCATCTGAGAGCGGTAGGCGGAATCGTCCGAAAAAAATCGATCCAGAATCTCGGGCGAAACATCCTCGACTTTGTCAGGGGACCATGCCGGCCGTCCTTGGATTTTGTCCACCAAGACTGCGCTTATACCTGTGCGGAAATCAGGGCTGGCACCGCTCTGCAAAAGAAAGACGAGCATCAACATCAAACCCCGATCTTTCTGGTGATGCATGACTCACGCAGTAGGCCGTCGCGATTCCCATTTCCATTTGCAAAGCATCCCGCAATGTCATGTTTCCTCCGCGGCGGATAGCTCCGAGTGCCACTTTGAGACTTGTGGGACTACGCATATGAAGGGTTTTCGAGGTTTGTTTTGCCCACTCACTGACACGGGTATCTGAGCAACTCGAGAGCGTTGCCAAGTTTTCGAATATCTTTTCCACGGAGTTATGACGGAAAGCGGAGTCCAGAGCGTTACGGACGGCACCCTTTAATTTACCGCACGGTTCGTCTGGCTGACGTTCGCTGTATAGTTCCTCAACTGTGGAGTTGATTTGAGCTAAAGACGGGTTCTCATACTCGGCCAGATGAGCCATGAGACTGGGAATAGCCCTCGAGGGAACGTAGTGCGTCGCAAGGCCAAGCTCACTGCCAGCGAGGTGAACAATAGCTCATAAGCGATGCTTTGGACGTACAAGACTTCCCTGCCAGCCAGGGTCTCCGATGTCAACGCGAGATAGGCGCCCAGCTCTCCGTCCAACCGTGACAGGAAGAAGCTTGCTCCCACATCTGGACAGTATCCAATCTTTGTTTCTGGCATAGCGAATACAGTCTTCTCCGTCGCTACCCTGAAGGGTGCACCGATGCCCAGACCAACACCTCCCCCCACTGATGCCAAAAACATCAGAGGAAGGAGAGAATGACGTCAGATCTCATACATACTGGTAATACCGTCGAGAACGGCCACATAAGGCTTTGGTAGCTGGGACAGGATGAAATCCAACTCAAACCTATGCAGTAAATTAGGCATCAGCACAGCGCTCGCGGAGATCGTGCTTACTCGTCCTTAAAGAACTGTATTGCCGCTGGACGGGTGATCTCTCGGAGCGAGTCCTTAAGGACGGCTATGGTCCGTGAAGCTATGTGTGCGCATACTTCCGACGGGAAGACTTACTCGCTACGTCTCCTCCTGCACAGAAAGCTCGACCCATCCCGGTGCCGATGATCATACGACAGAGGTCGGACTTGGCCCATATCTACGTATACGGACTAATTAGCAACGAATGACGGAGAGGATTGACGTCAACTGACGTCGAGCTGGGGTCGCAGTGAATTAATCATTTCGCTATTCAGAGCATTAAGTTTATTAGCTCGATTGAGCACGTAAGTGCGGGCACATCCATTCGACTGGAAGAGGACCGGCTGGGATGAATGAATGAGGTGGGACCGAGGATGGAAGGAACGCAAAGGACTACCTGGTCGAGTGCCAGTGTGGAAGCAGAGCCAGTAGACATGTGGGCAACAATTGCACGAGTCCTTGCTGCTGATCTGTTACGCGACATCCTTGCAACTGCAGCGACTGCTAGCATAATGTGGATATGGAGCAACCCGGTGACTGGTAGTTTGGGTATGAGAAAAAAGCTATTACGTAAATGGACCAAACGTTGATCATGTCCATAACTGCAGGAACCAGATTCTACTTGTCCCCTGGCCACCTTGGTACGATTAAATACATCGGTCATGTTACAGGCACAGACGGTATCTGGTACGGCGTGGAATGGGATGATCCCGCTCGTGGACGACACGACGGCGTCAAAGGCGGGGAGCGGTACTTCACATGCCGGTACGTCCCCTGTTTCTAATTTTCTCACCGGTCCAATCAATTTTCTGTCCCAAGCATACCGAATTTTGGGTCTTTTATCCGTCCATCAGCTCCTTTGTCCTTTGGACGCTCGTTCCTGACCGCACTCGCGATGAAGTACGTTGAAGTCGAACACGGTTCAGGTACTCTCGAAACAGTGGTCCTCGGATCCTCCAATGGCACCATAGAGGTCGAGGCAGTCGGCCTCGATAAAGTAAGACGGAACCTTGGTAATTTGGGTCGCCTTCGAGAGGTGAGTCTCGACTGCGAGCTAGTGGCAACCGGCGATGCCAAGGGTGACATTCTCGCGACTTGTCCGAGTGAGATCAGTGGCTATTTGTTTTCGATATATTTCTGAACAGCAGAAAGATGTCCGCGGTCTCGACTTGTCCGCGAGTTTGCTCCCTACTTGGGAGGCTGTAGCCGGCATAACTGCTGAACTGCCTCACTTGGAAAGGTTGGCATTGAAGTGAGTGTTTATATGGGGAACGTGAACCGCTCAGTTCATCGGAGACGCACTAGCCGAAACCGTTTTCTGTCACTGGTGCATGAACTTCCAATGCTGGCATTTACGCGTCTTTGCGAGCTCCAGCTGAATGGTACACTTATCTCCTGGGCAGAGTTCCGAGACGTTGCCAAGTTCATGCCGAGTTTACGATCTGTAGAACTGGGTCACAACCATATTAACTCCCTGAATGCCCGATCTTCATCAACTGTTTCAGAACTCGTGTCGCTCAATTTTGAAGGCAACCTCCTGGAGGATTGGGTACAAACAGCCAATTCACTGCCTGATCTCACCACGTATGGTCCCAATGATTGCTCATCGGTGGCACTGACACTGTCTCAGCCTACAACGGCTAATTCTCTCCGGGAATGGTATTTGCTCCATCCCCCCTCTCACCTCGGCGCCATCCCCGCTTCAGGGCATCAGAGACCTTGTCCTGTCAAGGAACCGCCTCAGGCAGTGGCAATACGTGGATGCGCTACACCAGTGGTGTCCCAATCTCGAGTCCTTGCGAATGACCGGTAATCCGCTGACCGAAGGTGTGGTGAACGTTGTCGTTACTTGCAAAACATTGACAGTCGAGGACGCACACCATCAGACACAAGGCTCGCCAGACGTGCGCGACAGTTCATCATAGCAAAAATTCCTTCATTGCTAGCTCTTGATTCAGCTGCGGTACGATGCCATTCGGAGTCTGTTCATTTCTACTCAGGCACCAGATCGTTCAGATCTCTGCCCGAGAGCGAACCGACTGCGAACTGTTTTATATTTCGTTTATTTCAAAGCATGCCCCTGGGAGTGACTATGAGAAAGCACAGGAACATCCTCAGTGGAATGCGCTGTGTAACAGTGAGTTTAATCTTAGGCTCTGAGGCCGAATCGCTTACGGTGCTTCTTCCTCGGTAGAACATGGTCGGCCCGCCGAGTCATCGCCTCAAAGCAAGCAAGGAGATACGCTCGGCAAGCTTTTATTGAGTGAGATCTGACACTGCGTGTATCCGTTCGCAAAAGGTACTAAACGCTCACAGGTGTCGTCGTTCAGCGGTCGGCCAAGAGCCCGAGCAGCCCGCACGGCCCAGTAGACGTGATTGGACCACCCATATCGCTGAGGGTGTTGAAAAGCATGAAGCTGAGCGCCTTTCGACTGAAACTCATCAAGTACCTCAAAATTTCTCACTCGCCAACACGTGAGGCTGTACAAGTGTGGCTCCAGTTACGCGATGGCTATGTTCCATTGAACAACGATGCACACGACTTGGGATGGTATGGAATCGAAAACGGTACACATTTGGTAGTCTGTACACAAGAATAACGATCATGTACCGCTTCATTGAACTGCCGCTCCCTAAACACAGCGTTCTCACAGCCGCGCCCAAATCCTCGGGGGCGCTCGTCAATTGTGCAGTTAGCCCAGCCCAGCGCTGGAATATACGTACCTTGGTTACGAACAGATCACGTCGTGCTCCGGAAGTAACCTTGTCGGGAACGAAAAAAATAGGTTGAAATTCATCTCTAAGTGGTGCATTCCGCGCCTGGGGCATTGCGTGAACCAGTCCTTGATGCGCGGAAAAGACAAGGACGGTAAACCGAATCTAGAAACTCAGGTCGTTGTAGGTTGTAAACCTCCAGTCGGAGTGGGTCCAAATCCAGACGAGCGACCTTATCCTAATGGCGCGATAATACGGACCAAGCGGTTTCGACCAATAAGTACAGCTGTTCGGCTCGTCCCATAACACGCCAAAGCCAAAGCTCGAGTTGACCATTTCCTAAACGAAATCGCGAGACCATAATCCACGGGGGTCGCTCCGTGTAGTCCACGAACGGCGACCACATGTCCTTTTAACGCGCCCATCCACCGTCGCCATTGGCATGCCTCATAGCTCTATCGTCGTACCGATCGTCCCTTTCATCGCGCCTGCCTCCACGATCGTCACGTCGCCTGTAGTCATGATCATCCCTGCGACGGTCATAATAATAATTAGGGACTCTGCGGTCATCATCATTGCCTCCCCGCCGGTAATCATCGTACCCTGCAGGTTTTCTCTCTTCATAATCCCTCCTACCAGGAGGTGGAGACCTGGGGCGACGATCATCGTGTTCAGCGCGACGGGGAGGTGACCTCGATCGTTCACGACGGTAAGGCCGTTCCTCCCTATGACGGTCATCACGGACAGGTCGCTCTTCACGACGGTCATCCCGTCGGTAGTTGTCGGGTCCACCACGCTACAATGACAACCATTAACGAATCACACTAATTTGGTTTAATGATGAACACACCGTATCGTCGCATGCAACTCGGACTGGTCTTCCACGGAGATCTTTGCCATCTAACTCCTTCACGGCACGGTCTGCGTCATCACGAGATAGGTACTCAAGAACACTAAAGGTTGATTGGATGAGACCGGGAGCCGCAAGGACGGCCTGGCGTACCCTTGACCAGGAGAGTCGCGATCAATATCCGCAAAGGAAACACTGCCCGCCTCACGACCAAAATCCTTGAGGTCCTAAGAGCCGTCATTGTCAAGATAAAACAATGGAACCATCATCCATGATGAACCGAGGGACCTTCAAGAAAGTCCGAAGACCTAATCACCGGCTCATTCTGTACTTACCTGCCAGCTAGTGTCGCGAGAAATACCAGATACAATCAACCTAATGCCCGGAGGTCTACGGGAACGAGCACTGAGAGGAGGAATTAAGCATAAGCAGAAATACCATCGGTTAGGATTACCCAAAGCCTCGGTCGCCTTCGTACACATCACGACGAGGTCGGCTCTCTTTGGCAAACTCGACTACGATGCTAGTAATGGTGATGAGACGGTCAAGTGAAAACAATGAAAGATGGAGCTTACTTCGCGCCCATGAATAATTTGCCATTGAAATGATGCACGGCATCCTCGGCGTCCTGGAACAAGCTTAACGGGCCTAAGCAAACTCCGACGAGGAGGGCTCACCCTTGAATTTTCAAACTCGACAAAACCAAAACCTGATAGTTCATTGTGAGTGGCAAAGGCACAGCACAGACGACTAAAATCACCCGTCATGACTCGGCAATCCACGATGCGGCCATAGCCGTCGAAGAATTTTGCTACATCATCTGAACGGGCATCGGGAGGGAGTCCTGTTGAACGAAACTGCATATATCACGCATCTGCAGTCACATTGAGGAGACTTACTACCAAGATAAAGACGTCTAGACATGGTGGTAACGGTTGAAAAAGGTGTGCTCCGTCTGAGTTCGAATTCATTGCCATTGAAGGTCCGTGCACAGGCGGCAGGGGTTTCGGCATACCGCTTGTACCAATTCGTCAAGGATGTAGCATTTCCGTCAAGCAGATACTATATATACAGTTACTGAGTAGGCGAATATTTCATTCTCGGAGGTTATCAACGCTGTGACCAATTGATGGAGTTGAGGTCAATTCCCTCCTGCACCATTTCCCACAACGGACTAACTTGCGTGTCAGCAGAAGCCCAAGCAGACAGTCTAAAACTGCTGACCTCATATCGCGAAGGCGATTAACGACATGCACAATACGGCGAACCACAAAGTCAATTTCCGCTTCAGTCGTGAACCGCCCAATTCCAAACCGCAAAGAAGAGTGCGCCATATCTTCGGCCGCTCCTGAACAAACACCGACATTAACAGAAGGATTATCAGTAGCCTTGAGTATACGAACCAAGCGCACGAAGAACGTAGGATGGTTCCAACGATGCTGAAGTACAGGCACTGCCGGACGACAACGCGATATCCTGAGCAGGAGGTAACATCGCGTGCAGAATAGAAAGAGCCAAGGTACTCACTTTCAGAGCCATCAGAAGGCTCTCACCTTCTACGTACGAAAAGGACAGGTTGACACAGCCAGGATAACCGTTAACGTCTCCATTACGGACGACATGCTCAACCTGAGAATTGATCCCATGCAACAGGCGGTCTGCTAGCTGTTGTATCCGAGCATGATCTCTCTGTAAATTCGCAAGTAAGTTTTAGGGAAACAAAAGTGGATAATTCAGATGAATCACGGTCAGTACCCCTGCACACAAGTCATTATCAAGCCGGCAGTCAACAAAGTTGGTCAATAGCCGCTTGATTGTGCCAAATGGCATGTGTGCCATTATCATCTTTGATTGACAAAGAAATGTACTCACTGTCATCTCCAGTTTTGCTATCCGTGCCGCCTCACCCATTCCAACTGCAAGTGCTGCAGGTAAGGTGCCACTACGCAACCCGCGTTCTTGTCCACCCCCGCTTAGAATTGGCTCAAGCCGGACTCGCGGTCGTCGCCGGACATAAACAGCACCAATACCCTTGGGACCATAAATCTTATGGCCGGAGATGCTCATGAGGTCGATGTTTGCCTCATTAACGTCAATCGGAACTTTTCCGACGGCTTGCGCTGCATCTGTGTGAAGATACACACCACGATGCTTCCTGACAATTGTGCCGATCTCTTTCATCGGTTGAATGACACCAGTCTCATTATTTACCGTCATGATGGATATTAGCGAGGTGTCCGGACGGATGGCAGCTTCGAGGGTGTTCAGGTCAATGGCTCCATTCGACTTGACTGGCAAATATGTTAGCTCGAACCCTTCTTCACCGAGCTTTCTGAAAGAATCTAGCACGCATTTGTGCTCCTGGAAGACAATGGTGTATGTTATGATACACGTCGTGAGTATGAGCAACTCACAGTTTGGGTAGTGATGATATGCTTCTTCTTCTCCTTATTAAACCGCGCCACTCCTTTTATGGCCGTGTTGTTACTCTCCGTGGCCCCGGAGGTGAAGACGACGTCTTTAGGCTCGGCACCGATGAGGTCTGCAATATGCTGAACTCGACGATGAAATAACGCAACAAATGAATGTTCAACGATAGACCTGCCTTGCGTGCATTTTCAACCGCTTGTTCAGCTTCCCATCCATATGCATGGGTGCGGCTGTGGGGATTGCCGAACTGGTCGGTAAGATAGGGTAACATTGCATCAAGAACCCTAGGGTCAACAGGGGTAGTAGCCTAAGTATGGTGAGCAGATGGAACGACTACTACCACTATTTCCCTCCCTTACCTGCATGTCGAGATAGATGGGTCGCGTCTGCGTCGCAGTGCCCTCGCGAGAGGGAGTTGCAAGCTTGAATCCAAGCATGTCTGCACATGGGTTGACACAGCATGAAAAGAGGAAGTGCAGGGAAGAACGAACCTGGGCGAGGTGTGATATGCCTTTCCTTGTAAGAAGGAGGGACATCGACGATCCTGGCTCTGTCCGCCCCGGAAGGCTGAACTAGTCCCCTTCGCGCACCAACAATGGCGCATCTGACAGAACGTCTGGCCAGTTTTTCTGTCGTACTGGGGGGTATTCTGGACAGCATCCGAATGAGAGGTAGGAAGGTGGTGGTCCACAACGGAGAGGACCGCGATGACAAGGCATTCATGACGTTACGTAATTGTATATTACATCAGCTGAGGACGAGTACGGCCAGATTCTATTTGTATCTGTATTTACAACATGGGATCTATCTATTCATTCTTATCACCTTCTCCCAGGGGGGGGAGGCAAGAGGGGAATGGCGCCGCTACTACTCGTTTTCCCAGTCCCAGAAGATCCCAGCAGCGATGACTTGCTACTCTTCCCAGGAATTGAGATCGAGAAGGTCTCCCCTTCCTTCAGAGTATAATCCTTCTTTGGGCCTGGTGGAGTGTGTGGAGATAGTGTATCTGCCGTGGGGCTGGGTGGATTTAATGCTGCTTTAGCACGCCTACAAGCACCTCCGTCTATTAGTCGGCTATGTAACCCAACAGCTTCTTTGATCACTTACTTGGTAAAGTCTTGCAACGCAACATCTGACGCAATTCTCTGAGCTAAACCAGGCGATGATTGTTACCGATGCACTCACTGAAATCGAAGCTATCTGCGCGTTCCGCAAACCCCATGCCAATGTATGCCTTCCTCCCGGCGTCCTCCACCCTCACGACAAAGTAACGGGATGAATCCAGTACAGCATCGACGGATGGCCTCATCGGATCGTAATTGGCGCGAGCAAACACTGTAGAACAGCTGAGCTAAGTACATTCTCGGCCTCGAGTGCACTCACGCTCGCCTAGCATTGTTGGGGTAAATAAAGCGCTCGTATCTGACGACTAGCTTACCGGTCTGAGACTCCTCGAAGAGTAGAGCGGCAGTTCCAGCCTTCTCGGTGATGCGCAATCTACCCTTCCACAGGGGATCTGCGAGATCTCCCCAGTCATTAGCGCGATGGCCTTCGTTCGCCTTCAGCGGAGGGATTTTGTACACTAGAGCCTGCATTTGAGTCGAGTCATAGAGTTGCAGAGCTGTACTCACCTGAGATTTCTCGCGCGATATAGAGGACAGAAACAACCTCGTCCAGTGGGTCCATATGATGGTGGTTTATGTCAGCACAGAGTAATGAGTGCACCCTCACTTGCAATTAACTTTCAATGGCGTCCACCTCGACGGATCAGGTTTCCCAGTGCACAGCGCCCGTGAAAATGTAAGCTTGCCTTTGTCGCGCGCGATGCAGATATATGACAGCGAGATGTCTTCCCTAGATTGACTGTCGGCTCTGTTTTTGGTTCGATACGCAGTTTCTTTTCCAAGATCCAAACTATTAACGCAAAACATGGCAAGTTCGATTGTGTCCTTTGCTTGGGCGACTTTTTCGGTCCGCTTCAAGAACAAAGGGGTAGTGACAATCAGATCGTAGAGTTACTGGACGGAACCCTCCAAGGCATGACTCGCGCATATTTGTACCCGCAGAAGCTGATTTTGCAGCCTCCTAGCACCCTTGAGATGCTATATCATGCAAGGACAGAACCCACTCCCTGATTCTGTCATAGAACAATACGCTCGTACTGGTGGACGGCTATGCAAGGACGTCTTTCTTTTAAGTGAGTTTTGATATACATGACCTATCCAACCAAGTCTTAACCCCGGATAGACAAGTCTGGGGTCGTGTCCACAGCTCATGGTCTGAGGATTGCTTGTCTGGGTGGCATATATGACCCTGGCATTTATGATTCTTCTGACGGCCCTCCCGTACGCACCGTCGTTGGTGTGACCCGGCGCACTAACGTAGTATTTATAGGGGTTTGCCTCGCCCTTCTACACGACACATACGGTGGAGCGACTCCTCTCAAATACAATGAATAAATCATCGAATACAGGGGCGGGATACGACTATAGTTCTCTTGCTGCGATTCGCGACGCCTCATCCACTTCGCAACTCATCGACATCTTTATCACCAATGACTGGCCAGCTTCCATTACATCACATAGCTCCTTACCTCTCCTTCCACCCGACCACGAACATCCCGGCTCCCCGCCTCTTAACGAAGTTGTTCGAAAAATAAGGCCAAGATATCATTTTGCTGCTCGTGCTCGGCCGTCTCCGAAGTTCTGGGAACGCGAGCCCTTTACTTGGGATGACGAGTCTGGAAGAGTATCTCGCTTCGTAAGCCTTGGTGCATTTGGTGGAGAAGGGCATACCGGCCAGAAACAAAGGGTTTGTCTACTAGCTCGTAAAGATATCTATCATGATTCATATTGCCTTAGTGGTTTTATGCGTTTTCTATCTTGCCATCAGCAACTCCAACGAAACTTCCAACCAATATCACAAAAAATCCGTTCACCGAAGCTGCTTCTCATCTACCAAAACGAATTCTTGAAACCGCCGAGGGAGACAACTTCATCTTCGGAAATATCCATCATCCTATAAAACGCCATAAACTAGGTTTGTCTTTACACTATTACATCGTTTCTACTCCTGTTACTGCTACCCAAAGAAATGCTGGGCGAACGATCTGCCAATCCTCCCATCGGATACAAGTGCAAACGGTGTCAATCAACCGAGGTTAGCTTCTCTTGGATATGAAAGACGAGATAGTTCATGTGATGGCTAGCATCTCATTTACGATTGTCCCGAACGTTCGAAACCGCCAGAAGGGTACCTATGCAAGATCTGCAAGATCCCTGGACACCTCATTCGTGATTGTCCAACCAAACATGCAGTAGGGGACACTGAAGGCCGCAAACCACGTGAAGGATACGTATGCCGTGCCTGTGGAAGCGAATTACATTATATAGCTGATTGTCCAGTGGCGAATCAATGCGGGCCACGCGGCCAGGCTGGCAAAAGAAACCCACCGAAGGAGATTGGACGTACGCCCCATGTTCTCCTCACCTTTGTTTTCCTCACTTACGATGTTCATTCAGCGGAGGAGTGTTGGTTCTGTCTGTCAAACCCAAACTTGGCGTAAGTAGCCACAAAAGCGACTGGCCCTATTGCTGATGTATTGACAGGAAACACCTGATTGTCTCAATTGGGGCCGAGTGCTACTTAACGTTCCCGAAAGGACAGATTGTTCCGACACAGTCGGCCCCAGACGAGAGTAATGTCGCTCGGGTTCCGGGAGGCGGCCATGTCCTGATTGTGCCCATTTCTCATCAACCCACATATAATACGATTCCCGCTAATATTTCGCCGCCCATTCTTGACGAAACAGAGAGGTAACGATCGACCTCTTCAATGAATCTCTTTTCATTTGACCCTACGCAGGTACAAGGCTGCTCTGCAAGGTCTCTTTGCCAAACACGGCGCTGTGCCCGTATTCTACGAAGTTGCCCGGCTGAGCGGGAAGGGCGGTCACGCCCATATTCAAGCGGTGCCTGTTCCTACTTCCTTGCAAAACGAAGTTGAGGCTGCTTTCCTCAAAGGGGGTCGTGACCTGGGAGTTGACTTTGAGTCGGATGCTGATGGTGCTTTGGAAGCCTGTGCTGGTGGTGCACGAAGCTATTTCCGTGTCGATCTTCCGGACGGGCGTAAATTGATCCACCTAATGAGAGACGATATTCCCTTCAGCGTACAGTTTGGGAGGTACGTACTTAACAAGTTATTGTTGAAATGAATCTCTTAGAGGATTGTTGTAGAAAGGTGTTGGTGTCCCTCCTGAACATTACGCACAGGCTTGATTGGAAGATGTGCATTCTTTCAGAGGAAGAAGACAAGGCAGATGTTGAACTGTTCAGAAAGGCTTTTGCACCATTTGATCCGTTAACATGATAAACATTAACTCCTTCCATTTCCCATACAGTGTCAATATGTACAATGTCCTTGTTCACAATTCCAAGTTAATTGATTCCTTACTGGCCAGACTACCTGTACACTGTGCCTTTACTTCAGCACCTAGATGTGCTTGGGCGCCGATTCCCAACTCTTCTTGTAACTGTGGCCGAATTTCTTGGTGCCTTCTTTCCTCACAGCCTTGACCACTCTCTCGATAGCATCAAGTCCTAAAGATCGCCGCAGGACAGTCAGCCCCACCGTGAAACAAACAATCATACACACCTTTGTCAAGGTCCTCCAGAGGAGGTCCGAAAGACAAGCGTACGAAGTGGTGACAGGGGGAATTAAACAAATTCCTGCGGCGAGCTGGGTTTATGTCAAAGAAAATGCCGGGGATCACAATGGTCTTTTCCTTAAGGAGCTCTTCGAAGAAAGTCTAGGAAGGGCATTCAGTGTACACAGCTGTTATCAAGTGGGTGTGATAACCGACCAGGCCATTGTTCAGAGGTGGGGGAAGTTTCTCCAAGTTAAGCCAAATGTAGAAGGTCGCTCGAGGTGGAATATCTACGTCGAGATGAAGATCATGAAGCCGCTTGAGTACATAGTCGCGTTTTGCTTTGAAGTGCTTCTGCAGCGCGAGCTGATGGATCACGGGGAAGTAAGCCGCTTAATGAAGAGCAGCTAGCCATAAAATACTACCTTTTCGTGTGCTACGTGACTGGGTTCTAAGAGTGGAATGGCAGCAAGTTGCATACTGGATATGTGTCAGTGAATGGGGGGGGGGATAAAACACAAGATATGAACATACGGGTGGTTCGCTCCACCATCCAAGAAGGATCCTAACCTGTTTTCAGCAAGGAGGGTCACAAGTTCCGATTCAAAGACCGACCCGACTGAGAAAGTGCTGTAACCAAGTTCTTTGGTCCGAGAACCCAGCATATGCGCCAGCCAGGGAGCCGCCAGTTCTGTCGGTCGGTTTAGTGGCACGTCACGCACTACAGAGACTTTCCCAACCTTCGTGAGTCCATCAATGATGACAACCGAATCGGTGTTGACGTTGTCCACATACTCGGCTGAGGAGATGGATTTGCCAAAATCTCGCTCGTGTTCAGGATAAATGTACCAGGAATAGAACTATGACGATATCACGTGTGAGTGCAGGATGAGCTGACGCGTAGTGTCTCAGGCAAAGGATGTGCAGCAAACCTCGTCGAGAATGAGAGTTGTCCCCTCCCTGCTGAGGGCCACTAGTTCTTTGAGATCCTTGCCGCTAAACATTTTTAGGATATGAAGTAAAGCCCTTGTGGACGCTATTGACATACGCAGTGACTTGTCCTGTCGGATTGCGTGGATTCGAGGCAATGATGACGGCAAGCCCTTGGGTGCGAATATCTTTCTATTGATGACGATCTTGGAGTCAGGTCACATCAAAACCCTTGCTAAACATACCTTGGTCTGCTCGATATCGAGGCGGTATTTATCCTGATAACGCATCAGCACTACTGGTAAGCAGAGTTCGATGGAGAGAGAGACCTTGGGGTCAAGACTAGGAAGAATCAGCTACTCAACCACCGAACATTGCGAACGGACTCACATTGTCGGAACAGGAACAAGGCGTTTGAACACGCTCAAAACTTGATCGTAAGCAGTGTAGTCCGGAATCTGATAGGACTACAGGGATTATAGTCGTTGAGCGACAACACTGAAAGGCAAATCAACAAACATACACAATAGACATCGCTGACAACAGCAGCGACACGGGACAATCCAGAACGACCACCTGGCACAATACAGACGTTCTCGTATGTATACTGACTGTTCTTTCCCTGACGGTATGTGTGGTTATACAGGTTTGCGACTGCTTCACGAAGTGCTTTGACAGAAATTGATTAGGACACATGGTAGGGAACGGCAAGTCGCGAACCTTTAACACCTGTTGTAGGGGCATATTCCAAGGAATCGATGGGCATGGATATCGAGTCCGGACGAGGTAGCGCATTGGGAATCGGTCCAACTTCGGGCGCGCCCTGGCCGAGGTTGGCCCATTCGTGAGAGTTGGCGTAATTGAAGCCATTGGCCATCGCGCGATCAGAGCAGTAGATTACGCCAGTGCTGCCCGGATGCACAATTCCGGGCACAGTTTCCTCATCCTGTCATGTCAGGGATGGAGATCAGGAGATGGACAGATCATCTAACTGGGAGTCACTGACAGGGCTGACGATCTCCGGAACAAGACCTTTGGGCTGATGGCCGACTTGCTGGCGGAAGATCTGGGAGAGAACACTGATGTCTCAGAGGGATTCTGATGAGGATTGAGCGAAGATACTTGGTGAGCCTCAGATTCCTTTTCGTGTCTGAAGTGTTTCATGACGTCGTGTACCTGGTGCGCAAGATTTGCAACAGAGACGATGCGGGGTAAGTGGAGGTGCATGTATAGGGAAGAGAACGGGCGGTGATAGCGCACACCATTTCTCTTAAACCGGGGGTGCCGCTACGGGACGGCAGCCTGCTGGACGGCCTGCTAGAATGGGGGGACATTGCCAGGAAAGGGCAGAAGCTGGGTAATGGGAAAACACAGCGGCGTGATAGCAGCTATATATATTTATATACATCCCGGGCGGAGATGGGGACGGGACTGCAGATAACTCAGTCAGTAGGTCCCGCCACTACGGATCTTGCTGTGGGACTACCAAGCGGACTATAAGTAGTCTTCCGGGTCTCTTCTTCCTTCTCACCCCCTCTCTTCTCCAATGTCCAGTCTCGTCAATAAGTTTCTGCCAAATCCAAAGACCATCGCGGTCAGTTGTTCAGCCGCACCGCCACCCAATAGCGTTCACTCATCTGTCACCAGATTGTGGGTTGCCCTTTCAGGTGAGCATCCAACGCGGTCCTACAAATCTTGCGTTATTCTCGTTCCGCAAACCTATAAAGTGGTGGCCAGGTATGTTCTTTGCTCCAAATAGGAGCCTCTTCTATCAGCTGTTGCAGTCAAAATTAGGCGTCGATAAAGGCCCAATTCATCTCGTTGAAGCTGGTCTTGTCGAGCAGCTTCAGGAGATCGGCTGGAAGGTCCATTTCGACGGTCACCATCAATTCGAGGAGATTCAAGCTGCTTCCGACCCTCCAATCGGTATACTGAAGAACCCGAGGTTGGTTTCCCATGTCTGCGAATCTGTCGCCAGCGTCGTCGGCGGGCATTCCAAGAACGGTCGGCTCCCGGTTACCTTAGGCGGCGACCACTCTCTTGTTTGTACCATATTTCATGCATTCTCGCCACCCTCTTGATAAAATTCGGTAGGCTCTGGGCACTATTTCTGGCACCTTAGAGTGAGTTTCGTCTCACAATATTGCATTGAATATACCGACCTGATTGCTCGAGATCATACCCGGAGGCATGTGTCATCTGGATTGATGCTCATGCTGACATCAATACTTTGGAGACAACCGGAAGTGGTACGTATACCATCTTGCTCTACCTTTCGGGGCATTCATCTACCCACCAGGGAACATCCACGGTATGCCTGTTTCGTTCCTTCTTGGAATCGGAGAAAAAGTCCCCGAGTTTTCGTGGGTCCGGCCTGTCCTGAAGCCAGATCGAATCGTCTATATCGGCCTGCGTGACGTAGACGCCGGGGAAAAGCGCATCCTGAAGGACCATAAGATCAAGGCATTCACAATGCATGAGATAGATAAGCATGGCATTGGCAAAGTGGTAGAGATGGCACTTGATCATGTGAACCCAAATCGGGACGTCCCTATTCATCTGAGCTTTGATGTCGACGCTCTAGACCCGTCCGTTGCACCGTCTACCGGTACACCAGTGTGTCTGTTATAGACTTGGTTAATCTTGGACTACTTATTCTCTATCCCTCAGGTGCGCGGTGGCTTGACCTTCAGGGAAGGCCACTATATCTGCGAAGTCATCCATGAAACTGGTCTTCTGGTGGCGTTGGATCTAATGGTTCGCTCTACCTCTCCAAAACTCTCACTATACTTACTTTCGCACAGGAGGTCAACCCATCTCTAGCAGATCCGGAGAGTGTTTATCAGACTGTAACAGTAGGCTGTTCTCTTGTTCGGTCAGCACTAGGTAGGCGAGCGACTTGCGCCCATGCATCCAGGATCTCACATTTTCCAAAAGGGGAAACTCTGCTTTAAACCACTCCATATTACCCTCATGTGTAATATCAATGAGGTAAATGATACTGCTCAACCATCCGTACCATTTTTAGCTTCCCAGGGAAAGTGGAGGTTATGATGTGCAATGTGATAACAGAAACTTAAGGTCGACGCTACTGGCCACGGCAGTGGGAGCCATTTCGACCCAAGGGTGATGAAAAGTCTAGTACGGCGATCTATAAAGTTCATAAGCGCTCAGGCAATGTCAGACCGCCTCAGCCCAAGAAAAACTGTATAGAAATATAGACATAGTTCTCGACGGGCCAACAGAAGTTCCTGCCTAGGGAGATCTGATGCTATGACTTGAATTGCTCGTTGAATTCTCTCCCGATCAACATCCGCCTAATTTCCTGAGTGCCAGCGCCAACGGCATAGAGCCTCGAGTCTCTCAATATCCTTCCCATGGGGTACTCTGAAGAACTTCTCAGAGGTGCTCATGGGGATTGCATACAACGATACCGACCATTGATGTATCCATTACCCCCCAGGCATTGCATGCCTTCCATTGCCACTTCTATGGCTCTCTCGGTGCTGTATAATATCGCTCCAGCACAGTCCTATGGCAAACATCAGAGATCAATGAGTTCCAAAGGGACATGCAACATACCCGACGACTGACGTGACCCAGGTCACATGCCCTTGCCACTGCATACACATACGATCTACTCGCACCGATCTTGGTGTACATGTCTGCAATCTTAGCTTCACGGATACTTAGCCTAATGCCGATAGTGAAATTGCTGGTTTACCTTGCATCAATTGGAATGTCCCAACTGGTTGGCCGAATTGTTTACGTTGGTGAACATACTCAACCGCGTAATCAAAGGACGCCTGCATTAATCTGCAGCTGTTGGTCCGACACGGTCACTTGAATCCCGAAGACCTTACCCTAACGGACCCCCACTCAACACGAGGCGCTCGAGGTCAAGTCCTGACATTAGTACTCCCACACCCTTGTTCACCTGACCGAGAACGTTGTCTAGCGAAACATTGACGAAAGAATCATGGCGCAAGGATGACTACTCACCTTCGGGTACTTCACAGTTCTCAAAGACCAACTCACAGGTATCACTACCTCTCATACCAAATTTGTCCAGCTTTTGATGAGTCGAAAATCCTTTGAAACCTTTTTCTACAATGAACGCAGTTATGCCTTTGGAGCCCTGCTCTGGTGCAGATTTGGCATAGACAACAAGAGTTGAAGCTGAAGGTCCGTTGGTGATCCTATGAAACTATCAGTCGAAGTAGTACACGTGAAAGGACTATGAAGCGAACCAGAATTTGTTACCATTCAACCTCCATCCACCGTTAATCTTATCGGCTCGTAGACCCATGCTAACGACGTCACTGCTGAAGTTGAAAAGTCAGTGCTCGGTTTGATGGAATACAAAGGATATGATATGCATACCCGCTTCCTGGTTCGCTCATCGCAAGGCTGCCAACTTTCTCGCCGGATATAAGGTCAGGAAGATACTTTGCTTTCTGTGCTTCGGTGCCATGTCGATGGATTTGGTTCACACAGAGGTTAGAGTGGGCACCGTAGGACAGTGCAACCGAGCCAGACGCTCGTGAAAGCTCTTCCATGGCTAAGGTATGATGGAGATATCCCAATCCCAAACCCCCGTACTTCTGGGAGACCGTTACGCCGAGCAAGCCCATGTCGCCAAGTTTCTCCCAGATGTCCTGTAAGTTACATGGAAGAGATTACGAGGTACAAGGGTACTCGACTGACCACCGGAAAGGTGTTGGTGCTGTCGATCTCTGCCGCCCTTGGAGCGATTTCCCGTTGTGCGAACTCTGAAATCGCATTCCTGAACTGAAGGACCATACCAGTGAGCCTGCAAGCCAATTACTCCCATGGCACGACGCACCTCAGCTTGTTCCTCGCTCAGGCCTGCAACTTGGACGTTGTAAGTCGACGCACGCCTAGGACCAGAGAAGAGGCGAGAAGGACGTATGAGCCGCGCAGCGGACCTAGCAGATGATATGAAAGCCATCGTCTATACAGTAAGGCAGAGAGCACGTTGGTTAATTCGCACGGATGCAAACAACCTCGCTAGGCGCATCAGAATGGCCCTTTCTTTGAGAGAAGGATCACCCGTGACGCTGTTGAACACGGACTATAAGATAACCCTACTAGTACTACCCAGCTGGCAAGACATGCGGGTGACCACTCCGGTTTCGTCCCCTCCCAATCAATCTCAACTTGCTGAAACTATGTGCGGTTATGCTGACTGCATGGAGGAAAACGGCAGGACAATCGTACAGTTATGATTGTGTCATACCTGCCGGGTCCCTCCCATCCGCAGAAGTCGTTGGACCTCAAGACCATGGCCAGCAGCTTGAAGGATTTCATTCGACGCAGAATTTGCGTTGTGGTGTATCCCGATAGTATCCGACAATTTGCCTATCGAGACGTGCCCAATTCCCAATCCGATTCGCCCGTTTCAAGTCAAGGTCGATGATGGCAACGGCGCGGGGAGAACCCACGGACGGTTTCCTAGATATATCGGATCTGGGAATCCTGAATATTACGGAACAATCCTTGAACGTTGCAGAAAGCAAGTACGCCTTGAGATAGGTGTCGATTTTTTCAGGACAGAGCTTGGAATGGTCCAACGCAGTATAAACAGTGTGATAGGAGGCGACAAAATCTTGCAGCTCTTCGAGAGACGAGTTCCACATGAGACCATTGGCATTTGGATGTGCCATGGCATGGAGTTTAACGATTCCCTCGATGTCAAGCGCGTCCAGTGAGCGTTGCAAATTCGACATGGTCTTCAACACAGGAGTACGAAGAAACGGGAGCAGAGCGGTCGTGAATGCGTCGTGGATTTCTGTTCCTGCTAATAGAAATTCTGCAAGAGAAGAAAATGACTGCGGAGAGTGGAAGTGAATCAGAGGGAAATGCACATGAAGGCAACTCGCACCTCAGAGGGTCTTATCATGTTCCCCGAGACAAATATTTTCATGTTGTTTAGAGCACCATCGCTCTGCACCCAGCCGTTCCAAAGATCGTGGACAGCTTTCCTCACACGTGCTTCGTCTTTCGAGTAGAGATCCAATGGACAGTATTGGGTAGGAACATCACCGCCTTTGAACTTGAAGCGGGTGTGCATACAGAACCTGCAAGTGGATGTCTTGATCTCTGTAGTATCCTGGGACAAGTGAGCGGAATTGGGCATGAATCCCCACTTGGGCTAAGAAAGATGATGATCGATTATGATGCTCTCCTTGTGTAGCGAGTGATTCTGACTCGACCTTTATCTCGACCGCCAGGACATCTGCACCTCCTACGAGATCCGTGGCCAATATGCCCTGTCGTCGAGCTTTATCGATCTGGTCTCTTGCTCTTCGCTCGGCGAGACGGTCACCATTGCGCAACACCTCGAGTACTGATAACCAGTCGACATCCAAAAGCACGATATCCAGGTCGGGAAGGAACTTTGAAGGCACGAGAGCCGAAATGACTGTGTTATGGAAGGTAATGAATGTCTCTTCGTCAACCGTTTTGTCGTCCGAAGCCTCGTCCAGCAAAACTTTTCGTAGGCGGAGTACTTTGCCAGTAAAATTAGGGTGGAAAGGACCTGTGTATGAGAAAACGATTGTGGATCCACCTTCAGAGACATAAGCCCAGTCCTGCGGGCGAGTCTGGGTGACGTTTAACCGGGCCATGACTAGCTGAAGGCAGGCCGTCGCAGCACGATGTGCACAACGCCTCGGTGGGTGCTTGGACCTCAGTGCCGCGGCCTCACAAATTTGACGAACAATAGAGAGCTTTAGCGGACACCTTCTCGTCCTAGACATCACCGTCGTTGCAACTAGTATGCGCCTGCCCACGCCGTTGACCAGCAGGCATACTTCTAAGCGAAGAAGTGCTACGAAACATCCCGCTCGCGATATCAGAGGTGTCGCTACGCCAAAGAATGCAAACGCTGCCCAGAAATCAAACAAGTATCCCAAGGTGCGTCTCATAGTGTTGCATTCTGTGTGGCATCCCGAATTACCATGTGTAATTTTAGGAACGCGTCAGATACCACGGATTTCATGGTTACTACAAGGGCCAAGAAGTGCAAGAACCCTCGGGAGTGCGCCCTCCACCCGTTGGGTTAAAGGATCTTGAGTGTGTTCGGAAGCTAGGCAGGTCGAGGCATGCAAAACAACGTCGTATATCAGCTAACTGTTTTGCCAGGTACTGGTTCTTATGGAAGCGTCCTGCTTGTTCGCGTGCGGCCCAGATTGGAGGGTCGTCAAATAGATCAGCCGAGTTCTTTGTTTGCCCTGAAAGTTTTGCGCAAGACTGATATCCAGAACTTTGATAAAGTAAGTATGATGCGGATAATCGACTTGTTCGATGCACATGTCGCCTGAAACGAATCGATGCAGCGTTATCCAGATGATACCGACACTGAGAGACAGTGTCTGTCCAAGCTTCCGTGGAACCCGTGGGTCAACGGCATTGTTGGCGCATTCCACGACCCACTTAACCTTTACCTGATGCTGGAATGCATCCCAGCGGGTGTGCTGCATGACCTTATCCACCGTCGTGGACCTGTAGATGCAACGACAGCACGTTTTTATTATGCCAATATCGTGTGCGCCTTGGAGTTCCTACACACCAATGGCATAGCGCATCGTGATCTGAAGCCAGCTAATATCCTCATCAAGCCGGATGGATACATCTCCCTGGCAGACTTTGGGCTAGCAAAGCCTGAAACGAATTCCTATACCTGGTCAATGGTCGGTACACCGATTTACATGGCCCCTGAATTATTCATGAGCCAGGCTGGCGTCGGTTGTGGGGTGGATTGGTTTTCGAGCGGCGTCATCTTGTACGAAATGGTTACCAAACGAGTGGCAAGTATCATGTTTCGGACGCACGACTATTGTCAGCTCAAAGCTATCTTCTAGCCATTCTACGGAAAGGAGGAGGAACATATCTACGTGCGCGTCGCCAACAAGAAATATAAGTGGCCCAGAGATCTTCGTGTTGGGAAATCACTCAAGTCGATGGTTGCGGGTCTTCTCACTCATGAAGCTGTGGATCGATTGGGTGTTGCGAAGCCAGTCACGGAACACCCTTGGCTGAGCAGTATTGACTGGAAAAGAATGAACGGTCACAGTTACATCGTTTGTCTATCTTTCCCATTTGCCGAAATCCCCATTGATTTTCTTCGCAGGCACCGTGGATTCCTGGGGACGTACAGCTTTCTCAAGTGTGGCATGACCAACGCCTTCCTTCGCAACAGATAGTTCCTGATATTCAGGTTGTCACCCCACCTGAATATCTGAGGCACGATCGTCGGCTGCCCAGGAAGAAGAAAGGGGACGATCAGCCAGCATCACGGGATGCGACATCAGCAAACGGTGTTGTCGATGAACACGCCTGATGATTAGATGGGAGCCAATGGACAGGACCAAGCGATAGATGGGGAGAATGCTCGCGTCCGGGGACGATGTCTGCCTACTTTCCTTCCACTTACGGACACGTTCCGCTTGAGACGGTCGCGTAGTGCTTGGTTCTTGAATACGAATGTTGCGATCCCACCTGGCTTGGCCACAGGTCATCCATGACTCCACGATGATTTGCACATAAAGATTCGAGACGACCCAGTGTAATGCGACTTGACGGCACGTGGCAACTCAGCGTCAACGTCCACTACCGCCCGCCACCGCTGCGCAAATCATGTCTGCACCAGAAGTTTATTCGATAGCTCAGACGCCAATCACTTGCCACGCATTCAATGCAGATCGCAGTCGTACGGTTCTCCGCGTTGTTCCCCGGTTCAGCTCACCGAGTGTGTTCCTGCAGAGGTCGCACTCAGCTTAAACGATAATAAATCACAGATATACGTCAAGGAGGGAAAGCAGTGGGTCCCTACGGAGACTCTTGCAGAGGTCTGTCATGCCGGATTTACGCAACGTATGCACTCATATCCCCTTTACAAGCATGACAAAGTCATCACGTCCATCGACTGGGCTCCAAATTCGAACCGCATCGTGACCGCATCGCAGGATCGTAATGCCTACGTTTGGTCCCAATCTCCAGACCCACTCACGGGTAGAATGGTGTGGAAGCCAATACTTGTACTACTACGTATCAATAGGGCCGCAACCTTTGTTCGATGGAGCCCGAACGAAGACAAGTTTGCAGTGGCAAGCGGTGCCAGGTCCGAGTTGCCGTCGTCAGTGTCTGTGAAGCCGTTCACTGATTTTCCTCTACAAGGGCCATCGCTGTTTGTTCGTTCGATCCCGAGAATAATTGGTGGGTGGCGAGACAGCTGAAGAAGCCGATCCGGTCGACTGTTCTCTCTGTGGATTGGCATCCAAACAATGTATTACTCGCTGCTGGCAGTGCTGACATGAAAGCTCGCGTTCTCTCGGCTTACATCAAGGATGTAGATAAAAGGCTAGTTCTACCTCGCTCGGTCACGCCGATATGACTGAGAGACGTTCGCCAGGCCAGCCCCGACTGTCTGGGGAGAAAAACTGCCATTCAACACAGTGTGTGGCGAGTTTGCGAGTCCTGCCGGCGGATGGGTCCATACGGTCGGCTTTTCGCCCTCGGGGGACGTTCTAGCGTTTGCGAGTGAGTGTTGTTTCGTCCTTGGGTCGTACTTTGATTTGAACGGGGTCCGTAGGTCATGACAGTTCGATCAGCATTGTCTATCCTGGGGGTCCCGTGATCCAAAACATCCGCATCAGCACCTTGCCATACGTCACGCTGACCTGGACTAGTGAAGAGAGCATCGTCGCAGCTGGTCACGATTGCCAGCCAGTGGTGTTCTCGGGATCGGAAGCAGGCTGGGCATTGGTCGGTTCGCTGGACGACACGAGCCTTGGTGGGGGGAGGCCGACTGCGAAAGCTGGGGGTGTTGGCCGCCTCAACAGCAGTGCATTCAACACGTTCAGAAACGCGGACACGCGTGGTCACGCGGGGGGTGGGGATGTGTCGGGGGACACTGAACTTCACACTGTCCATCAAAACACCATCACAAGTGTGAGGCGATTTGACTGTGGGCCCGGGGGTGCGGTGAGCAGAGTGAGCACTAGCGGAGTGGACGGGAAGCTTGTGATCTGGAATGCTGCACCGGTGGTTGTGGGAGTCACCGGGCGACTTGGGGGCATGAGGGTGTAGGGAATTACATGGTAGTAGTGCTAGTATCGACGTATTGCAAGTCCGTCGTAGCCTGTTCGTTGATGACGCCCCACACGGATGCCTTGAACTGTGGGACGCAGGTGAGTGCAAGGGGGAGAAGCGGGGCTGAGTCTGTACCAAGGTCAAGACGAGGGTCATCTTTCTCTCGAGGACTCGCAGACGGACGAGGAGAGTATGACTGGGCTGTTCGCTCAGTTGTCTAGTCGTGGCTGTCAACTGCGGTGGATGTTATCAGACAGGGGCTCATCGCGGGGGAGACGCACGTCCTTGATACGCTCTGCCAGCTTTGCGTACTCCCAGAGGAGCTCTGCCTCTGTCGTGGACAAGGCGGGGTGCGATCCGTACGGGTTGACATCAAAGACGTTGGGCGAGATGGACATGGCGATTTGAAAGCTCCCTTGACCGCTGAGACCGACGAGCGAGACAGCCGCGCCTTGTTGTCGACTGCCACCGTGCCGACGATTATTGTCGCCGATATAAACCTCGTCCTCGTCGACCATGCCCGCATGTCTCTATCACATCACAGTCGCTGCGACCAGCCAGAGACGGCGGACTGCACCATCAGTAAGTCCCCCGCCCTTGCCACACGCCCGTCCTCATCTCCTCCAGTCATCCCAGTGCCACGCCGCTCTGTCGACCACCAGGGCACGACCATGACACTTTGTGTATGTACCCCACCTCCCTCCCGTCCCGCGTTGCTCACTTGTCTCAGCTCCATACAGCGCACTTGTCCGCCAAGTCGGCCTTTTTCAGGAGTCTCTTCATCGGCTCTCCCCAGGACCGATCCACATCTCGCTCCCGGGTACCCCAAAGTCGACTGCCCCGTCTACTTACATCTCCACCGTCGCATCCCGTCGTCTTCCTTCCAGTCCCGGACCCGTATTCCATACAGCCACTCTTCCACTGGCTGCACTCTGGCAGTACCGACCATATCGAAAACGCGCTCGACCGAGGTGACGTTCAGTGGGAGGGTCTTGCCCGCAACGTCGAATACCTCGGTCTGTCCACCGACATCAAGGTCTTCTTGGGTCGCTGGTATCGTAATTGGTTCCGCTCCCCCGATTGCATGCCATGTACAATGGATGAGGACGACGAGTCAGACTGCGACGATTCGGATTCCAACACGTACTACACCGAGGACGAGACCCAACGCGATGATGAATGTGATCGTGGACGTACTCGAGATGTCAGATCGCTAGTGCAATTATGTGGACGATTACGGCTGTGTACCACCAGCTAGCGTACTTACAGTACTACATCTTGCCGCAACTTGGGCGCGTTCCCTGGCCCTTTCAGACAGCATCTATTGGCACCATCCCGTCGTCGACAGCGAGATCCGGCACTTTCAACCGAGCGGGCGCGGTAATGCAGGCATACCGCGAAATAAACGCAAGCAAGGGTACTTTCCATAACAAAATTGTACAGCAAAGCCGACAGCGCGTATAGGTAAGCGGTCAAGAAGATGAGTGTACGACACAGAACACGTTCGACGATTGTCCGGGGTTCATGCAAAAGGGATAAAAAAAGTAGCGAAGCTAAAAGGAGGCCTAGGTGTTATTCGCTGTGCTGCTCGTCCCTGCCGCAGCATTTTCGTCGACCTTGCTGCGGACTTCCTTGGCCCAACGCAAGCCACAGGCGTTGCACAACGTTTTTGGTCCTTGTGGGCCCTTCAATACGGTAAACGTGCAAAAGAAAACAAGGATGGACCACAAATTCACCTTGCGCCATTCAGGGGAATCGGTTCTCCCGCAGGTAACACAGACGTATTGTTCTGAATTGAGGGATTTACGCATCTGAGAATTCACGTGAGGTGCATGTCTCGTGAGCAGAACATTGGAGCACCTTCTTCCGCCTCAAGGCATCATCGCCAACGTCGTCGTCCGTGGGTCGTGCGCTCGGGGCAGATGAGTACTGCCCGCTGTAGCCAAGTGATTCATACGCAGAGCCTTGTACCTGGCCACTTGACGGACTAAGATTGTCGTAGGAAGAGTGGGCTGGTTGTTGAGGGTAAAACGCGCTAGACACGGACGGGACAGAGGATCGTGAGGACGGTGGAAGGGAGTGAACGGGGGACGTGGACGGAGCAGATGGTGAGGGGGCACAGACACGTAATTCAGCGAGCTGCTTCTCCAGGCGTTCGTTCTCGATTTTGAGTTCCAGAAAGGTATTGAGCCTCAGAGCGGAGAGGTTAGGAAAGTGGGAGGGCAGATGGTGAGGAGAAGCCTTACATGGCGACGTTACGGCTCGGGTAGGGCTTCGCGACGGCGAAAAAGCATCGAGCAGCCGATTCGCTTTCGGTAAAGTGGGGATAGCCCTTGACTTCGAAGAGGACCTCGGATTGGGGATTGCTCTGCGCGGAGATGGGCCTGACCCTGAGACGGACGTAGGAGTTCATCTCTGAACGTGTGCGAATAGACTCGTCAAAGGCGACGTGGAATGCGCGCTGGTCGTCCACTGCAGGACGGAGGGTGAGGAAGGAAACGGGACTCAGAGCGACGGCTTACGATTGACGAGGTCGGTGAAGGGACGATCGATGAGCTCAGCGTCTGACCAACCGAGCAGTTCAGAGACGGCTCGTCCACAGAACCAGATCTTGGCATCGTTTGAGAGGACGAGGATGATGGCCTCTGAGAGCTCGTGTATAAGAAGATCAGCCCAACGTTTTCTTTTCGTGAACTCAAACGTTGCAGGAGACGGAGAGGACATGAGAGAGGAATTAGTAACGACTACAATGAATTCTATGACGTCGAGCAGCCCGGATCCCATCTGAACCCGGATTCTCCTGCAACCCAAATGGCAACCTCAGATAATGCAGTACCCGCCATCAACGCGAATCTCGGCTCCGGTCATGAATCGCGACGCATCGCTCGCAAGGAGTACGATCGCACCCTGTACCAGGTCAGTATTCGCACTCTGCCTGATCCCAGGTTGCACCCACCGCGAGATCCTCCGGCTCAGCCATCTGACATCGGTCAGCACGTGACGCTCATCGCATCGCTCTCGCTCACCTTGCCCATCGGCGTCAGACTTTCCCATGTTTTCTGCGGCCAAGTTAGCTCGGGTCGTGTCTACTGACCTCGCGCTCACCTTGAGCTCGCTGTCGTGAGCCAGGATCGTCTTGGTTAGCTTTGTGAGCGTATATCCAGGACTTGTTCCTTCGCGTCAATACCCAGCTTGGAAGCATTTCCATCTCACCTCAGCGTGTTCACGCGCACCCCCTTTTTGGCCCACTCCACCGCCAAGCTGGACGCCATGTGCCTGACCGCTGCAACCCCACACGTCAACGCGTCAACCCCGCCTGTCACTCCATGTGAATCCACTCACCCGCTTTGGACGCGTTATATGGTGTTTGTGGCTGTGCTCATCTCAATTCTGGGTCCTTGTAGCCATGCACACCGACGACCTACCTGAGGAATATTGATCACCTACGTTCCAAGTGAGTCGTCGCATTCATCATCCAGCACTCGAGAGTCGCACCGAAGCACTCATACTAGCCACCAACACGATCGACCCCCCTCCTTGTGGTATCATGTTCCGAGCGGCCTCACGTGCGGTGAAGAACGCCCCGTGAACGTTAATATCATACAACCGTTTAATCCGATCAAATGGGTAGCTGCGAGCAGTGTCCATGAGTGCTAGCATGTCCCATACGAGACGCGACATACTCGAACGCAGAGTAGTTCTCCACAATACCTGCCAAAGTTCCGAAACGTTCAGTATCACACCCGGTCGGATCATGCCTCGCTTACCGGCAGACGCAACGACAGAGTCGACCCGGCCAAACGTATCCATCACAGATTCGAATGCTTTCTGCACCGAGAGCTCCGACGACACATCACACCCGACTCCAATCACTTGAAAGTCCTCTCGCTTCGAGTCGCTGTTAACTTGGGATTGTCTTCAGTACCCGGTCTTGCGCAAAGCGTCCGACTGACCGCATGCGTTTTGCACTAGCTCGTCGGCAGCTGCCTTGGCCTCGTTCTCCTTTAAATCAATGATCGCCAGTCGCGTGCACCCTCTGGCAGTCGTTCTAGCGTGTAATCCAGCTCCGAAACTGAACACATACGATTGAATAAACGCATTGCAGAATTCGTTCCCCAAACCCCGGGCAGCCCCGGTGACGACACACACCTAATATAATGCAGTTGCACAGTGGTCTCATCGTTGCGAATCGGAACGGAGACGGCTTACCTTATTCTCGAGGGAGAATGAGGGGAGAATGCGGGGCATCCTACGCGGAACATGAGTGCTCTGCAATCTGGCATGAGACACCATAGCACGAGGCGCAGTCGACGAGCGAGAAGTGTGGAGGGCGAAACGAGCGAGAAGTGCAAAATTCATGGTGGAGAGAGAGAGACGGAAGGGAGCATTTGTCCGCTCCACTTTTAAGCGCTCCATTTGGTTATGGTCTCGGCTCGCCGCAGCCCACTTTGCGCTTGACCAAACGTGCAGCGAATTCAGACACAATTACCACCATCATGCTAGACCCTAACTAGCGAGAAAGGCGCGACCAGAGGGGTATCGGCAAAACAAGAGATCGAGCTCATTAGCTCCAAAAATGAGGTACAGTAACACAAGCAATCAACGAGCGGGACATGGGACAAAAATAAAAAAAATAAAAAAAGACAAGTCTGGTAAACGGGTGGGGCATACGGGCAACACGCTCAGATACATGCAAACTTGGACTTTCGTCTCTGCAGCTCTTCCATCCGCGAATCAAGTTGTGCGCGCGCACGCTCCTTGGCTCGCCGCTCTTCATCTAATCGGGACTCCAACGATTGTTTTTCTTCCACAACAGACCTCCGAACGGTAACCACCTCTTGACGAGCTTCCTGAAGCTCATGGCGAAGCGTCTCCAACTGTGCGCTCAGAGAGTCTCGCTCCCTCGCAAGTTCCGTGGCTTGCATCCGGGCTTTTCGCACTGGTCAGGACGTTCATGTCAGTACTCTACACCCGCGCATGGAGTCACAACGTACAGTTCTTCTCAGAGTCGCTCAGAGATGTCTCAAGTGTGCTCACAAGATCCATGTGAGTGGCCAGATCGCTCTCGCAGTGGCTCAACTGTTTATTAAGCGTTTTGATCATCACCTCCTGCTCGCTGATATGCTTCGCTTGGTCCTCAATCTTTGCTGTCGCAGCCTTGGCGTCCAAGGAAGGTCCCCCACCCACGCTGATCGAGGCGACAGACGTCGCAGGTGAGTCCATCTGTGAATCCTTGGATGACGAGGGAGACAGAGCCGACGACTGAGTCGATACGCTGGAGTGGGATTCCTGGGTCTTCGGTGCAGGTGGGGGTGGAACCGATGGAGGCGGAGTCGGTGGGGGAAGTTTGCTGTTCAAACCGTTCACCCTGGAGAATGCAATGTTGCGATCTGATGTGACCCGCTGAGGAGTGTCCGGAACGCCAGAATTGCGTGCTAGCTGAGCTTGCAGATCGCGCACCGCACTCTCCTGCTTGCTCTTCTCCGCCTGCAAAGTGTCCTTCTCGTCCATGACTCGCTGAAGGTTATCTTGCATCTCAGCAATCAGAGAACGGTGCCTCTCCAGCTCATCGGCGAGGGATTCCTGATTGGATACTTCCTGAACGAGTTTTGTCTGCTCAATGGTCGTCTTCTCCAGCTCAGCCTTAACCTTTTCCAACTCTGCCTCAAGTCCGTCGTTGTCTGATCGAGCGGTCGCAAGCTCCTGCTCCATTGTCGCAATGGTCTGCGCCTTTTCCTTGATAGTTCGACTCTGAGCTGCCTGTGTTGTAGTAAACTCGCGAGATGCGACAAGCTGCAATTCGACCTGTTCCCTAAACTTGTCAAAGTCCTTGAGCATGGCTTCTCGCTCCGTTGCGTGCGTATTTTCCAACTCCGCGAGGCTCGAGACAGATTGCTGTCGTTCCCCCTCCAATGTCCGGGAGTGCTGCTCTTGAGAAATCTTGAAGTCAACACGAACAGTCTCGAGTTCTCCTTGAAGATGCTCGTGTTCGCGCAGGAGCTCGTCGTGTACATCCGAGTGGTGCTGTCCTAGCTCGGCAAGGGCTCCCGCAGAGCGATTGCGTTCCTCAAGAAGCGCACTCTCGGCTGCTGTGTGCGTTTCTTCAAGGACAGCAACATGTTGGTCCCGCTCACTTTGGAGGATAGATGTCAAGCTGGCCAACGCTGCTTCCTGGTCTGCTTTAAGTTTTCTAATAATGTCCTCATGCGTCGTCAAAGCTGCCAGACGTTCCTCGTCATGCTGTAGGTTGATGGTGCGAATGGCTTCAAGATCTGCTCTCTTGAGCTCAGCCACCTCGTCTTCGTGTGCACGAGTGACCTCTAGGAGGACAGCAACTTGTCGTTCCTGCAGAGCTCGAATCGACGACTCATGCTCCTCGCGTGCCTTTGCAGCGGCAGCAACAGCTTCTTGTTCCAGTCGTGTGATCACCTTCCTGAGATCCTCGATCTGAACTTCCGACCGCTCTCTAATGACCGCCATCGCGGTAGAGTGTTCCCGTTTCATGTTCTCCCGTTTCGTTCTATAGTCCTCCTCCTTGTTTACGAGGATCAGTGCATGCTCGGACTTGAGCTTCTCCACGTCCTCCGCATACATACTGTCTCTTCGCGCAATGGCGGTGGCATGCTCTTCTTGCAGCTCGCGGAGAGCTTGATCGCGAGCAGATTGCGATTCAGACAGCGAACAGTCACGAGCCTTGTCGGCCATGCGCATTTCGCTCGCATGGCCCTCACGAAGACGGTCGAGCATGGAAGTGGCATCCTCAGCCTGCTTACGCAGTGCCTCTGCGTGGTCATCGCGGAGCTTCGTCAAAGCGTTGTAATACTCTTCTTCGGTACGAAGCAGGTCGGCGGCGGCACCCTCTTCCATGCATTTCATTGCATCAGTATGTTCGGACGTGACCTTCCCAATCGCCTCTCGATGTTCTTCGGCTAGTCGCTCAAGGGCAGTATTCGCTTCTTGTGACGTACGCTGGAGCTCTTCCTCATGGCCTGCTTGCAGTTTTCCAAATGCCTCTTCGTGATCCTTGAGGGCTTTGTCAAGAGCGGCCGTCGCCACAGAAAGCTGATTCTGGAGGTTTCCGACCACTATTTCATGTTCGTCCTTGAGTCTCGCAACAAGCTCGTCAATCTCTGCACCCTTCGCTCGAAGAGCCTCTTGGTGCCCGGCGCGCAGGGCATCAATGGCAGTAGCATGATCACTTTCCGCTTTTTTGATGGTTTCGATCAACCGTTGCTCGCGTTGACAGACGGACTCCAACTCATTTAGGGTATGATCATGATTGGCGCGCAAACCCTCGAGCTCGGTCGACATGTTTAGTGTCTGCAACACGTGACACGTTAGGCCCGAGATGGATCGCTGAACAAAGGATCAACGCACCTGATCTCTGGAGAGCGTGATCAGTTCATCGTGCGCGCCACGGATTTGAGCTAATTGATCGTTCAAAGAACTGACCAATTCATTATGCTGAGACTCTTTCTGAGCCATAGCCCTGAACGAAGTTGCTGTAAATATTGGCAATCAAGAATTGTCGAAGAAAAAACTCACAACATAAGCTCGTTGAGACGATCCAACGATTCATCTACGTCCACCTCTGCATGGAGGTCATCGGCGGCAGATGACACCCCGTGGAGTCGCATGCTCTTCCGAACTGCGTTGAATTTTTGAATAGTGGTAAGAGATAGATGCACGGTATGATCCTCCAGTCCTTTGGACATCTCAGCCGCGAGTGAAGCTGCGCCTGCTTGCTGCTTCTCTTTCAAGGTGACTTCCAACGCACTGATTTCCGCTTCACGCTCCTTCAAAACTTCCTGCAGACGCATTATTTCTTTCTCCATGCTAGACACAGAGCGCTGTTGGATCGGTGTGGTGTTGCCATTGTAACTGGAAACGAAAAAACTATAGTTCGGAGGACTAGGGGAGTGTGAAGACGAGCTAGATGTCCCGTGGCTGGAGTTGGATGTTCTGCGAGAGCGCACTGATGAAAGCTCCTGCGACAACGACAACGATGGCGAAAGCGAGCGAGAAGCCGACCTAGCCAGAAGAGATATATGAGCACAGCTGAGCAAGTGGATGATACAGGATAGTACCTTCCATGGAGTGACTCCAATGAGACCGCCGGCCGGAAAAAAGGCTTTCTTGTGGATGGGTCGAACTGCGGGTCAGCCATTACTTCGTTACTCCTTGAGGTAATCACCTTCCGCCGTATGGGTGTTGTCTCCGAGCTTTCGAGGGCAGAAAACTCCGGAATGGTCGGATTGGCGAGTTTCGCTTCTTGAATCTGGGCGGCAAGGTCGGCTATCTCTTGCAACGCATCACGGTATTTAACGGTGACGGTAGAGAGGTCGGAGAGAGTTGCAGCGTGTGTCTGTTGCAGCGCAATCAACTGGTTCTCTACTGAGAGGTCCACTGCGGTTGGGGTGCTGGCACCGGAAGATGAGGACCCATCGGTCTTGCTCAAGCTCTGAAGATTTCGCTTCGCCTGCTCAACTTCTCCAGCCATATCGCTTAAACGCACACGGTCATCATTGGCTTCTTTCTTCTTCCGCTCCCACTCCTCCATTTTTAGCTCGAGATCTCTCACCTTTCTCTCCCGTTCTTCTAGGTCTGTGCGCCAACTTGCCCCGTCTTGTTCTAGGTTCTCCAATCGTGCCTGGAGTGCTGCAACTTCTTGAGAACGCCTTTCGGTCTCGTTCTCAAGCTGCGCAATCATCTGTTGTAGCGAGAGGACAGATTCGTCGGATTTGGCAAAGCGAGCTTCAAGCTCCAAAATGTAAGAGGTAGAATGAGCTTCGGCTTCTTTGTAACGTGCCAGTTCCCGTTTGAGGTCGGATAGAGACTCGCTAGAGGACACCGAAGTCTCGTCATACGACTTTACCTTCTCCTCAAGATCGCGGACATAGGCCTATGGTACATCTAATCAGTAGGTAGAAAGAACATGGAAAATAACAACATACTTCAGTAGAGACCTCCCGCTCTGTTAGCTTCCCTAATCGCGACCTGAGTTCCTCTACGTAGAGCTCCGTGGCGGTGTGTCTCTCTATTATTTGTGCCAGCTCGTCCTCCTTTTCCTCCACCAATTCGTTCGTCAAGCGCAGAGCTGCCCGATTCAAGCCCAACTCCGCTTCCATGGCACTGATTGTCTTCTCATATTCTTCAATGACAGGCCCCACAATCTCTTCATACTTTGCGGTTCCGCCTATGCTTCCACCAGTGGATGACCGATGACGTTCACCGAGCTCACGACGGAGCCTTGCGAGTTCCTCTGTGCGATCAACATACTTCTCCCTCAAATCCTCGTAGTTGTTCTGGAGCTCAGTCATCTGAGCCAAGATCCTCTTGTTGGAACCTTCCGTCACTTCGACAACACGTCCTGACCCTCCCGAAACGGAGGGAACGGCCCCGCCACCTTCCTTGAGCTGTTTGAGCTCTTTACGCAGGCGAGTGATAGTGCCTTGTAACCATTCGATGTCGTCCCAACCATCTTCCTTCTCGTTGACAACTGCTCGATTTTTGATGTTCCTGGCACGATTCGCGTATTTAAGAGTGTTCACTGTCTCGCCTACGTTCCACTCGGTCGGACTAACGCAGGCAATCATGAGAGTGTGCGCGTTGCCGCCGAGTGAGTCTTGTAGAAGACGAGTGAGTTTTGAGTCACGATAGGGTACGTGCGAGCTAGTGTGAGACTTGGCGCGAGAAGGGTCACCAAGTGCTGAAATAACATTGCCTAGGGCCAAAAGGCCGCTATTAATGGAGATACCCTCTTTGATACGTTCACCGGCGGCGGCGGTTCGTTTAAGCTAAGCCTGAAGTTAGCTAACAAGATAATTGGAGAGAGGAATTGATTACCCGTTCTGAACCAGCCAGGTCGACAAAGTGGAACTTGGACACAATTGTCGTCCATTCACCACCATCATCATCATTATCAGCAGTTCGGCCATCTGGTGGTCGCAAACCAAGCGAGCTGGCTGGCCGCAGACCCCCTCCCCTCCCCATCGCGGCATGGAAACTAGGGGTAGCTGGCCGCCCCATAGTAGGAGAAGAACCTCTTGCGGCTGTGGGGGAACCGGTATAGAGAGATCCTGGACGAGCAAGTCGCGAAGGGGAACGACCATTGGGAGGTAAAGGGGACGATGACCGAGGGGGAGGGCCAGAGCCCGTAAACTTCTTTTGGGTAAGAGTCAAAGAAAATATGGCATGCGAACGAGAGGATTGAGCATTCATCTCAGTCTCGTTCGTGCGTCTGATAGAGGTTCCCTGTCGAATAAGGCTGCGAACTAATCAGTCCGGGGCCTACGGGGCATCGGCGTGTCAATATCACGTACTTCATAACTTCATTGCTATTTCGAACGTTGACCTCTCGAAGACCACCCCAAATTATGGAACCATCTTTCCCTTCCCTGATCTGTACTTCGCGACGGGCACCAGTAGCTTCATCCGAACTCAAAAGGTCAATCAAATCCTCATTGTACACTTCTATGAATGAACCCTTGATACTGTAATTCCAAGACCCGCCACGTTCGCCCTTGAGCTTCTTAGCCTGCGAAAATATGGTCGATACAGCGCGCGGTATAATGCCCATGCCGTTGTTTGGGTCAGAAGGATTGGCGTCCAAGTCGATACCAGCCATAGTAAAGGTCTTGCCACTACTAGTTTGACCGTAGGCAAGGATGGTGCAATTAAAACCTTCGAGAAAGCGCGAAATGAGAGGCTGAGCGGTGGTTGTAAAGAGCGCATGCTGTGTGGTACTGGGGGAATGAACTTGGTCGAAAGTGAACGCTTGTTTTTTCCCGGGTGTGGCAGGTGAGGAAAGAGCGGGTGTGGAACCTGAAACAACGGAGGAGGCAGAGACGGCATCAACGGAGACAGAGGTGGGCGTTATTGCATGAATGACAGTTCTCTGGAAACGAGCGGGAATCGTCGCAAGGTCTGCAGGGGTCGTGGGCCGAATACGCAACGCTATAGTGAGGAAGATGAGTAGCTACGGGGAAAAGAGAGAAGAAGAGGGACTCGCCGACTTGGACAGATGTCGTTGCGCCCGACGACGACGACGACGACGATGGGTGGGGCGCCATCGTTGGTGTTGACAGTCAAGGTGGAAGGGAAGTGGCGGGTGTTGCCGACCGAGTTGGCTTCAGCTCACACGGCCAGGGTAATCATGTCACTCGATGTCGCAACATTCCCGCCGCGCGTCCAAGTAAAATATATGGAATTATGCAGTACGGGTATGATGGAAGCTATGAAACAACTGAGGAAAAGGCTATGAATACGAATCAAGGATCGTGAGTTTACGCGCTCAGCGTGTCGTAACGAACGTTCTCTCTCTAAGCCAAACCTCTGGACCGAACCCGTCAGCGTAGTCTGGCAGCACTTGGAGAGTAACGCTTGACCCGAGCCTACAGGTCAAAGGAGGGTACTCACGCAAGCCTGTCGCGCGCAGTCAAAATCGGAACGGTTTGCGCCCCTTATGGCAGCCAGATTTTCACCATTTGGTCAACGCCAGCTGATGCCACCACGTTGACCAACTTCTCAGGCTCGCCAGACTTCGGCTCACCCCCTTCCATTCCATTCACTTTTCCGGAGCTTACGGATATCTTCTGCCGTCCCCAGGCGATAGTGGCGACGAAATGCGTGTGTGCCTCCACAGTCTTCATGCATCTCCCTGTCGATAGTTCCCATACTCGTATCGTCTTGTCATCAGACGCCGAAAGTAAAAGTTTCCCCGATGGATGGAAGACGAGCGCTCGAACCCAGTTGTCATGTCCGGCCTGACAGAGAGACATCAGTCGCTTTTCTGTGCAATGCTAAAAGACACTACAAGATTTTTTAGCATCTGACCGCTCTGTGTATCCCAGAGCTTGATTGTCTTGTCTCTCGAACCTGTGGCGACATATGTGCCGGGTTTCTTCACTCGATCGGTGTTCTAGACGCAATGTGAGATACATTCGTAAAACACCATGTGAACAAACCGGGACGCCCGCAAGCTCGCGAATGGCATTGTACGACGCAATCAGAGCAAAAGCTACGACTTCAACCTGGTGATCGTGCCCCCGAAGCTCCATCTTTAGTTCACCCGTGAGCGGGTCCCAAAGTCGAGCAGTCTGTCGCACATCCTCTTTCAGGCACCAAAAGCAAACTGACTTGTGGGACAAATACCTGATCCTTGGAAGCACTGGCTAATAGTCGACCATCGTCGGACGGAACAACGTAACGCACCCAGTCGGTATGACCGATGATCGTCCGCACAAGATGCCTTGTTGGAGTCGGTAAGCGTTGCCACCACCTCGTGGATCCGAACTCACGCTGAAGCAACATCGAAAATCCTAATTGAATGATCCCAACTCGCGCTGACAATAAACTGATCACCGGGCAGGAATCGTGCAGAAGAAACGGCATGATCGTGACCAGTCAGCGTCTTGATGTTCTTCCATTCATTCTGAGAATCCCAAATCTTGATGAATAGATCCGACGAACATGTCACTGATTGTTCCGGTCATGAGAACGGGTGCCACCAATTCATTGACTCGTGCTCACCCAGCAGATGACCCTTGTGGTCAAATTCGACGTCATTTACCCCTTTCTGATGTCCCTTTAACGTTCTCTCGAATTCACCGGTTTCCCAGTCCCAGATTTTGACCGTGGCGTCTTCGCTAGCGGAGGCAAGCAGTGAGTATTGTGGGTGGAAGGCCACGCGCGTTATGCTCTGCCTGTGTCCGGTTAGAACATGTGCAGCGGGCGCACGTGGCACCCAATCGGCCTGCATTGCAGCACGCTTCGAGGGTGCGAGAGAGAGTTCTTCCTGCAGAGACGCATTTCGCGTCTCGAGGTCCATGATCTGCATCGAAGAAAGCTCAATCGCAAGCCGATAGCGATCCGGCGGGTGCACAACACCTTCTTCTGCAAACGAATTACGCTCGTCCATTTCTTCTCCAAAAGACCTGCGTATTTTGCCTTGGGATCTGGAGCGTATTCTACGCCCGAGTCCTCCTTGAGCGCATTATATGCCCCGGTAAAGTTGTTGGCGTGAAGGTACTCGAGCATGGCCTTGTGCCTGAATCGATGGGTTGGCTGGCATTGAACATTAGCGGATAGATTATGTCTGCCACGCACAGTTCTTCTCTTTGGCGGCCGGAAAGGAGGGCCATGGTGACTGCAGCGTCTTTGGTTTGACCGTTTGAGCGTGCGGCCAGACGTGACGCTGTGGACGATCCCGTCGCAGGAGCGATGATCTTGTTTTGTATTGTTGTTCCTACACTTTCAATTACGCTCCGATTCTCTCTCAATCCACGTCTCGTCGACGTGTACCACTCACAGAAACCGCGCCTCGGGACGCGAGAGCAGACAGGATATCGAGGAGTTGGGCACCGATATCAACAATTCATCCTTAGTGTATTGCAGTATCGGCCCTTCACAGCTGCTCTGATCTATAGACAAATATTTCCAGCAGGCTAATCCTCGGTACGCCGACCCCTACTATGCAAGTATACGACATCAATACTCTGTATGAGAAGTAAATTCCCAAGGCCATCACATGTGACTATAGTAGAGAGAGTGCAACAGCGGAACAGTTACAACGTAACAAGTAATTGGATATCCAGGTCCATTGACCATGTTCATGTTGCTGTGTAAATCTGAACGGGAGGCAGTGGGTAACACTTACATGGAGATGGAGAGCCAGTAGGGCGGAACGTTAGAGATAGGAAAAGATGAAGACAGATTGGAGCAAAGGAAAAAGGCGTCGTGG
>JBBPQW010000009.1:0-108684 GCA_038092695.1 Boletus rubropictus | reverse complement strand
GTGGGTTGTCGACTCCGTCTTGAATACATTCTCATAAATCTTGTGTATTATATGTAACTCAACTTTCACCTCGAGCTCATAAACTCTGTAGTCCACGAAGGCATTGCTGAAGACTGCGTTGTATATTTTCAAAGGTAGGAACGACTGACCTTGGTTCCTGGCTCGTCTAGGGATTGGCGTTACCACCACCACCGTGGTACGTTTTCAATGGTTATGGCGACTGCGAGTGTGTCAATCTAAAGGGATTAGGGTACGGTGTAAAAGTCAATTGTTATTAACAGCTGTGAACAAGTCGGGTTGATTTTTGCCTGTTCAAAAGTGTGAATAAAGGTACAGCAGCCTAGGAACTGTGCACTATGGCCCGGCGAACTGAGACATGGTCAATTTTCACATCAGCGCTGCCCCATCTAGCCTTGTCGCTTATCACTTATGCCGTCAATACCCACACCTGAATCACTGACCCCTAAGGAGTTTGAGGGCTTCCTTAGACACCTCGACACACTATTGCAAAATCTACCACACACGTTACCTGTCGGGATCCCAATAGCATCTAAATATGACACTTTTTTGTCCTTTACACTGGATGACGACCTTCTGGAGCGCACAGGGTGCGAAATAGGGGCCTTCAATGAACAGTTTAAGGGGATATCTGGGTGAACCTCGCCAGCGCAACATACCATATTGTCCTACCGTGAAATTCCGCAACGTTTACCAAGACTTTCTCGATGCAGAAAGAGCGAATGCCTCTGATTCGGCAATGATCCAGCAGCCGGAAGTCGAGAGCTCCACTGAGTCAGATGAGGAGCTTGATGCCAACAGGTCCTCAGATGACATTACCAGTGCTAACTGCCGTGGTGACTCGGAAATGATGGCGCAAGATTTGGTGACTGTATCTACAGACGAAGACATTGACTTAGATTCCCCTTATTTACTTGATATCCTTTCTACTGTGCCAGTCCCTGGGTTGCAGAATGTGCCGCAGCCGGCGACGCGCACGGAGAAGCCTCCTCGTGTCGACTGCGGTGCCCCAGATTGGAGCTGGTGATTATTCACAATTATTCACTACTGAATCTTTATTCACACAGTGAAAAACTCTTTTTTAACTAGTTATTAACAATATAGTTATTAACTGTGAATATATGTTAGTAACAGGACCTCCCTGATGTCCGCTGTTAATAACTCTGTGAAAAAGTCGTGGGGACTTTTACACCGTACCCTAAAAGGGATGGCCCAATCGCCACAGGGGATAAAAATGCTGACGTCGTCCGACCGCGATGGGACGACCAGCGATGATCTCGCCTCGCTGGCCCCGGTGTCCGATAAATCGATCCCAACGGCGGGGCTGGGCAGTAGAGACACACATCTTAACATATACTGTACCATTACATTTGATTCGTCTGTCACGTGTCACACGTGCATTTGACGAGACAAAATTTGTACCGTGTCACGCGCCACACGGCCTGACGTCGAACATGTTCACTGGGTGGGTCTGTCACGCGTCACCCGCCCTGACGTCGAATAAATTTGCTGGAATGTCTGTCACGCGTCACATCAGGTTTTGATAAGTATTTCTAGCCTAATCATCGTCTGAATTGTGACTTTAGCCAGAAGCTGTGTGTACGCTCAGGTATCTGACGAAAAAGCCTCTTTTTGGTCACACTTGGAAGCCACTGACGAAGACGCCTTGTCACATGTCACAGGGGCTGACGAATCTCGTCATTCAGTCCATGTTGGCATGATGATTTCTGGGCCAAGCATTCCGAGCATTCCCCTCAGTGGTGGCTCCAGATAGGTACGACTCCTGGCCTGCAATCCTCTCCATTTCCAGCAGGGTGCTCAGTGAGGAGAGATTATCCGATCTGTAAAGTGGTGCCCACGTCTACAAAGGGTCCAAGTACTAGATACGGCCAGTGAAGTAAAACTTGCTATGCCTACAGAACTTTTGAAACATTGTTAGCTTAGCTTTCGATTTCATTAGGCCCTTCTCAACGAGTGCAGCCAAGGCTTCGTCGGCCTTTTCTATCACCTCCTTCGAACTATCAGGGCCAGGATAGTAGGTCGGACTGGCGATTATTTCTCCGCCGTGAGAGGACGACAAAAGTCTCCACATCTTGGCCGCAGCTTCATGGTTGTCGAGTCCTCTGAAAACGATGATAATGGGATGCATCCTTTCACCAAACGATACGTAGAGCTGCTCGAGAGCAGCCCACGTTTGGTCGGGTCGAGAATCTGCATCAGCATAAATGATGAGAAGATCTAACCGCTGCACCATCTCCGTGTACGTTTTCGAGTCCCTAAGAAGCTGGGCATCGACATAGAGACATTGATATTTTCGGTCGATGATGCAAGATACTCGAGATTCTGCCACAGTTGAGGAGGGATGAATCCGATTAGCCTGCTCTGTGGCATCACAAATTAAGATTAGAGGTGCCACCCTTCTCTCTGCAGAGGGGAATAGAGCGTGAGCGTCAGGTGAGGAAGCGGAAATCAACGAGTCTTCGCCCGTTCTCCAGGCTACGTCATCGAACTTTGTCCGCACGAGATTGCAAAGCACGTCTCGAGATTTCTCCAGCCGGTTTTGAATGGCGGGGTGGTCGCTATGTATCGTGGTAACGCATGCATGCGCGTCGAACCGCATGCCATGTTTCATCAGATCTTTTTCATGTTCGGTCCACCACACCTCCATGTCTCCTTCGTAATTCTCTAGCCCAGTAACGACCAAAGCCACTGGTACTCTCTTGCCGCATATTGCGCCGTAGAAGAGATTGTAGTTCCGGAGTAGTGCTTGCCTGACCCTGGTACCGCGAACGCAGTACATAAGGAGATCGATGCCATTCCACCGGGATATCTGGTGGAGGAAATCCCTGAGACTGCTCTCGGCTTGTGCGGCCGGTACGGTCCCTTCAGTCCCTTCGTCCAGCCCGACGGTGTCCCAGAGATTCACACTGAGATCGTCAAGGAGGACCCCGTAGCATTGATGCCGAAACGTGCACCCGGCAGCGTTGTTTGAAGTCTGGGTGATCTCCCTCCCTGCAATCAAGTTGATGACTGACGACTTTCCGACGCCGCCTTCGCCAAACACAACGACATTACGAGTTCGAAGCGGATTGCGCTTTGTTTTCGTCAGCGACAAGTCAGTTAGACGACCATCCAGGGACATGGCACTTACATCTCGGTCTCGCATGGGAGGAGAGAATGGAGAGAAAACTGACTTGCGAGCACTCTGCGCGCACGAATCCATGGATTCAGGGATGCAGACAGAGGCCGCTGGGATGGTCAATCTGTCAAGGCACCGACGAACGTCCTATAAAGTGTCAACAAACAATCATCTATAAAGTGCTGATGTCTACAACCTGCGATTCCTTCGGTTCTAAACTACCAGGTTGGTCATACAGTGGGGCGTCGGCGTCCTTGGTTACTGGTAAGTAGGATGGTCGGTGGGAATTGCACTGCATGATACAACTACTTACCGGACGGGGTTCCTCACTATCTGGTACAGCAAGACTCTGTTCGCCAAGCATGTCCGTGTTCTAGCTGCAACGATGTGGTGTGCTGGGACTCACACTTGCCAGTGCGCCAATGATTCCTGAGCGAATACAGTTCCAACGAGGACAACGCATGGCGAACGCGACTTGATGGGGATGACGCCCATAAATTGAACTGGATCTGACATGTTCATGTTCTGCCCACACATCAACACGGGTCGAGAGATGAACAGCAATGGACACCTCCTGGCTTCGGTGCGCCAACAACACCATTCCTTGATCCTCACGGCCATAGCTCAGTATCACACACGAGGAGTACTCATGTTAGTCGGCAATTTACGCTGGCTCCTAACTTGAAGTAGCGAAGGTACTACCTTGCGAAGATCATTGATCAACATCGAGAACGTCTCTAGCGGGATCCTTGCTCAAAGGTACCCGATACAGTTCATATCAGCTAGTTTCGTTGCAAACAGGACCCAGGTATTTGCAGGCTTGGAGCGTCTACATGGGATTTTCGAACTGACAGGCTAATGTACAGCACTCCATGCCTTCACGGAATGTCGCCCAAAATATCGTCATATTCGGAGAAACTGGTTCAGGAAAAAGCTCGCTCGTCAACCTCATCATGGGTCAGAAGGTCGCTGCGACATCTTATGGTACCGATGGATGTACCCTGGATTCCACCCTATACGAAACCAATGTCGGGGGATATCATCTCCGCATCTATGATACCGTGGGCTTAAACGAGCCTCAGCTAGGGGCTGAGCATTATCTTGCTGCAATCGAGAGAGCTCACCGGTTAATAACTTCCTTGAATAATGCCGGCGGCGTTCATCTACTCGTATTCTGCGTTCGGGGTGGCAGAATCACCGCAACCACCCAGCACAACTACAGACTGTTCTACGAATTCCTTTGCTGTCGCCTCGTCCCCATTGCACTCGTTATCACAAACCTGGAGTCCGAGACACCGATGGAGCAATGGTGGCAACGGAACTCACAGGAGTTCACCAGATTCGGCATCACTTGTGTGGCGCATGCGTGCGTCACCTGTACGCCGGGTTATGGAAACATGTACGCAGACAAATATGAAGAATCCAAGACAGTAATCTTGGATCTTCTCGCCAAGTGTGCTACTCAACACGCTTACGCTATTGACACTCAAACTTGGTTCACCAGCTTCTCGATCTATCTCAGACGGTTGGTTTATACCCAGCACACCCATAGCAGGAAGCAAATGGTGCGTGTGTTGGTGTCGCGTTGTGGGATGGGTCAGAGTGACGCAGAAGTCGTGGTGAGCAGGGTGGAACAGGGTGGTTGGGAGGAAGGCCAGCGAAAGGTGGTACGATGTATGATCCAGTGATTGGCATGTGAGTTATGTACACCTCCAGCCCTGGTTCCCGTATTCACCATTCTGTATTTCCTCATGCCATGGATTTCATCCCCATCATGTGTATAACTTACATGAGAAGGTGCGATATCTGCCATTCGTCGAGTCTACCAAGTTACCCGTGATGTGAACGTGTCAGATCTGCCTCTTTCGGGTACGACAATTTATACGTCAAATCGGTACTCCCGGGCCTCCTGACATCAACGAGGTGTTGTGGGATGAATAACCAATTTCCCCGTGATCCACGCTGAGTGACGATGTGGTGAGATCGATCGACCTGAGCAACACCACAAGTATTTGCCTCTATACTTATCATCCAAATTATACGCTCGACTCGTTCCCTGCCCCACCTTTTCCTTTCTTCCCCCACCTTCGCCCTCGCCTTCCAGGACCATTTCTGACCTCGTGCCCCCTTCGCCTCAATATACACCCATGGCAAAGCGCACCATTGCTCCACTTGTGGGTGTGCGCTACCGAGATGAAGAAGATCCACTACTGAAGAAGAGTAAAGTCAGAATCGTCTCCGATGTTCCTGTGACCGAGATTGAATGTACCCTTCTGTTGTCTCTCAGACCCTACCCATGCCGCTGACCGGCGAGCTTCCGCCGATCCAGCACCGATACAACGTGGTGCTCTTTGGAGAAATGGGAGCTGGCAAGAGCTCGCTTGTCAACCTCATCCTGGGTTTGGATCATGACGTAGCCAGGACTTCGTCCGGCGCCTCCAGCTGTACCTTGGACGCTAGATCTTACGACGTCACGGTACAAGGGCGGGATTTTCGTATCTTCGATACCGTCGGCTTGAACGAACCCCAGTCGCTCAGGGATCCCGACTGCCTGATCGGCGCCATCAACAAGGCGTATCGTCTTGTTCGGTTCTTGTCCGACACTGGCGGCATCCACTTGTTGGTGTTCTGTATACGAAAGGGTAGGATCACCGCCAGTATGCAACAGAATTACCTGCTTTTCCACGACTTCCTTTGCCACAAGAAGGTCCCCATTGCCCTCGTCATCACTCATCTTGAGCAGGAAGAAAACATGGAAGATTGGTGGCTGGAGAATGAGCCTCACTTTACACATTATGGCATCCGCGTTGTCAGTCACGCTTGCACTACCACAAAACGGGAGTTCTATGATCGATATCGTTCCTCTAGGCAGGTGGTCCATGACCTTTTAACTGCCCATGGTTGTGGAGTAGGCTTCACACAGGAGAGGGTTAGCTGGGTGACGGAGTTGTTCCAGAAGTTGCTGGATTCCGTAGGCTTCCGGCCCCGTTTGGATTCCATTAAAGTCAGGGCGCAAAAACTTCGCGAATATGGGCTTAGGGAGGACGAGATCGCTGTACTCCTGACGAAAATCAGTGCAGTTGACGAAGACATGGATCACGTCAGACTGCGACCGCCGGTCTTCACGCTGCTGCGTGGTCGACGAAGCACATATATATAATGTCTATCAAATTAGTTTGTCATTATATTCATCCGTCCATATAATATTTGCCTCTGAGGTTGGGTGAAGCACTTCGGCGAGGCGTACATCTGATTCTAATGAAGTTGACAAGAATCAACGTAAACTGAAAGGATCACCATTTTAAGCCGATTCGTCAACCCTGTCGCCAATACTGTCCAGATTGGTCGTCGAGATCCTTTCAAACAAAAAAGAGATGGTCCCCCCTGGGACATCCCGTACGGATGGCGAGGGTCGCTCCTCGCCCATTGTCATGATGTTCTCGAGGTCAACGGAGGTCAACAATGAGTCCAGTCTAGGTTGTGGCTTAGCTGGCTCGGCCTGGTCTATGTTGTCGTCATTTGCAAAGTAAAGGAGTTGGCGCAGGACATCGTCGTGAACGTCATATTGCGTGTGGGGTCGTAGACAATTAATGTGAGTCCACTCCCCGAGCGCGGCGAGCTGGGTCCTCTTCTTTTGAAGCTCCTGATGTCCAAGTCAATACGATTTTCATTGTCATTCGCAATGGAACTTAGTCACCGCCTTCTCCGCCTTGTCAAGTTGGACTGGGTCAAGCTGAGATGCGCTGATAAATCCTTGTTCAGAACAATCGTCTTCCCCCCCGGTAGCCACCTGCTCCAGTTTGACGGTCGTGTCTATGCTGCGAACACCTGGCAGTCTCCGATCATCACATTCACAACCCAAGAGGTCGTGGGTATTGGAAGGTGTGTCGGGTTGAATGCGGAAGATGTCACGGAGCTAGAATTGATTTGGATTCGTCGTTCAGTTTGACCAAACAATCACTCACATCTCTCCGGGTGAAGGAGTCCGCTTTGTATCCGGCAGTTTCCTCAGTGATGATTTAGTATGACAGGAATTCCGGACTTAAATTATCTTACATTTCCCATGAGGGCTAGGGTCCGACAAATCAGCAACCACACAATCAAATGGATAATACCACTGACAATTGCTCAACCCGATCTTGGTAACCTGTCGTTGGAATATTTTCTCTGCAATAGACTGTAAGATCATGGCCAGGAACACTGAGTATACTCACCATCAATAGTCCCAGTTGTCAAGAATCGATATATGAAAACTGGCCGTTTTTGGCCGTCACTGTATTATGAAATGAACATCAAACTGAGAAGCGAAGTTCGAGCCATCAGACCGATGTATTCGTGCCATTGCTTGTAAGTCATGGCTGGAAAAAAATATATGAAAGATGCTCGAACAGGTAAGGAGAGACAACATACCTTGGATTCCAGTCAGAGTCAATGAGGCACAGACGGGAGGCACCGATAAGGTTTAGTCCAACGCCACCCGCCTTCGAACTCAGCAGGAATAAGACTGCGGATCGTGTCAGGAAAACATCACTGCTCGTCTGCCAAGGAAACAAACAATGGCTCTGATGAGAAGACTTGTTGAAGGCATTAACATATTCTTGTCTTTTTGCGGCTGCTGTTTGCCTGTTACCATATGTTAGTAAGGTCTCCAACCGGTGCTTGTTTTGCGCCCACCCGTCTAAACGCAAGTACGTATAAGATCGTTTCTTGCAGAAAGCTTCGAGAACGTTGAGAGTGGATGTGTAGTGAGACACCAAAATACATTTCTCTTCCGTGTGCTGCTTGTTGTTTGACTTCAAGCTAATCGCGCATAATTCAATCTAACATACCTCTCGAAGTACCTTGAGCAGGCTTGCTAGCGCAGTCAGCTTGCCTTCGGTCCGTGTGTCATCATCCCGTGCCGTGTAAAGTGAGATACGCTTACCACTAAGTGAAAAGTCTTCGATCTGAGCTCGTTCTGGAAGAAGCTTCACCGCTTCCGTGATGCCCGGACGTATCTTGTGCTCCCCTTTGGATGTTCTAGCTTTACAAAGTTGAGATTTGAGTAGGATTGGGCTATTGCTGACTTTGGTCAGCGTTCCAATAAGAGCCAGAGACTCGGCAGTCGACCCCTCGATTAAACTTTCCAGCTTCTCAAGCTTGAGGATTGTGGCGAACATAGAGAGCTGCAACTTCGATGGAGTCACAAACACGACATATTCATCTGCGGTACTAATCAGCACAACGTAACATGAGATTGTGGGGACTAACGTTTGGGTGGTAAATAGCTTTTCAGAATTGTCGCCTCACGTCGCAGCACGAAACTCTTCGCGATAATGGACAGCTAGTTGCCTCATGAAACCTGTCGGAAAAATATACTGCGTTGAGCATACCTGAACCGACCGCGCGTTTCCAATCTCAAGTTCCTTCGCAGTACAATCAGGCGCCCTGCTCTTCAAAATAGGAATCTCGTACACCCGTCGAAAGGTGTTGTAGTCATCTGGATTAGGGTCAATCAACCGGGCAGTGAAGGTAAATTGTAGTAGCCACCAAGTAGACCAGGGTTACAAAAGTCGGCCTATGATTGCGTCTCAATGAATGTGGTGAAAGCAAGTGCCTTCCTAGGAGAACCTACCATTGCATGAAATTCGCTCAAGTCATTCTGAATCGGAGTCCCAGAAAGAATTATTCTCCTAGGCGTACGAAGTGCTTTAAACATCGTAGATGTCTTATTATTAGCAGATTTTAGCCTATGTCCTATTGGATATCGGGATAAAAAATGCGATAAATATGCGAGTCGTAATATCACGAACCTTCATCGCAAATTATTAGGCCAATCGGAGGACTGATCGTCCAGACTTCAGGTACATGACTACAGGAAAACCACTCCCTCACTCACTTGCAAAATGTGAGGTCATTTCTATTGAAGTGATTGACAATTGAGCATACCAAGCGGCTATTTGCTACTCACATGACACTCCTCAACTTCTCGTAACCAATTACGAGGACCTGATGAACTCGTCTAGAAAACAACGCCTATGAGAATTCAAGGAACCCGCAAGGCATACTTTGCATACGAGTTCAAGAACTGCTTGATTTGGGATTTATCTTTGTCCCCAGTCAAAACACCGATGCGGTCACGGCCCAACCTAGCTTGCAAAGGTGGTCATCTAGGAACAATCTTGTCAACGTCAGACTTACCACTTGCGGAACTCGGCGCGCCAATTCTGGAACCGAACTCAGTCTGTATTGTTAGCCTCTATTGCCTAAACTCACGTTGATAAGTGACACGGGGCAAACAATCAAGGCCTTTCCGATGACACCCGCTCCACCGCCATAAGGGTTTTGTTCTGTGTAATTGTAAATCACCTGGAAATGATACAAGTACCACCTTACTAAGGAGCGTCCAAACTAGTGCGATGGTCTATCTCTAATCAGTCACGAAGAGCTGTAAAAGACATGGCACATGCCTGCAATGTCTTCCCAAGACCCCTGAATGTAAAAAAGTCAACATTTTATCAAGAGTCACAAGAGAACACAACTGACATGTCATCTGCAAGAATGCAACCCTGACCCTCGTGCTTCCGTGAGCCCATAACACACTCGTACAAGAAGCAAACCCCTAAAAATCAGCATCATTATCACTCCCTTGTCGAAGAAAAAAAAAGTCACCTTCAATCTGGTGAGGTCGTAAGTGTCTTGTAACAATAGGATCAAGGACAACCGGGACGATAGGCAGACCTCTAGTATACGAGCATCAGTTCTGATGCAAACATTGAGTGGTTCGTGGTACTTTTTGTTGAATCTTTCTGCCTGCGCTTTGGTCGGCGCTTTCATGACTACTGCGCCGTCAACGTCAGGATCATGCCTAAAATCAGGGTTAACGAAGGCTTTTTTCAAGTGCAGACTGCTCACAAGGGACCATTCAACCGTTCCCTGGGAAGTTGACCATAGAAAGAGGCTGGCGGAACGAAGTTTTTGGGAACTGTCTCTTGAGGAATATTTTCTTTCTTCGATGAACGATCTTGTTGTAGAATGGGCGTTGAGGTTGGCGGTGATATGCCCCAACTGACGTCGTCAGGATCACTTATTTCACCTTCGATACCGATAATCGACGGTAATTGCGAAGGTGAAATAGGCAAATCTAGCGAGATCTCCTTATTTCCGGCATAAAATCGATATCCATTCTGGAGCGGGAGACCGTCCCAGTCCCTACGTCCGATTCTGTAATTCAGACGTCCCCTCAGTGCGGCAAACAGTGGAAGGAAAGATCCGAACATTTTACCCTTCTCAGAAATCACAGTTAACTGATTTCCGATCTGTCGGACAAATGCATCGCCATCCCATGTCTTATGTTTTCCGACTTTGGACCGGCGCCTAAATCGACGTTGCCCATGCGATCATCCAAGCATACTGTATACGTACCAAATTGCCATCCAGCATGATTGTGATTCCCGAGGCTCCTGTGTGGTGGTACCTGACTGATTGGAGAGTAAACTGACAGGCTGCAGGTCTACAACCTTCCTCGTGGGTGTCTTATAAGGAGTGACGAGATTCGAAGGTTTTAGCGGAGCGAATCGTTTCTGAATAGTTAACGTAGAGGGACTAGTGGCGTTTGAGACCACCTTGGAGCCACGACCGAAACATTTCCCGGACAGAAAGTCCGCCCTGGAAATGGAATGATCAATTCCAACCTCCCTTCCACCGAATTCATACTCTCCGCCTTCCTCCGCTCTGAGGGCGTTCAGAGAGCCGGCGCCAATGCTGCGATGAGAAACATCCAGTCAGTGCTGCAACGGTTGAGAGAGGATCGCATACAGTTTGCCTTCTAGATCGTACATGGTCCCTTTTGCGCCATTCAACACGAGTACTGCGTCACCATCCCACGTCTTATGTTTCTTGTACTGGGGCATCCGCCTGTTAACCATGGGGTCATGCAGACGTATACAAACCGTGATTAATGACAGCTGCAGAGATGAACAAACCATTGTATCATCCAGTACTCTTCTTTGGAGCTTCCACCAGCACGCTCGGCCGCGTTGCGACCACTAGGACTCTCAAGTGCGAGTCTCTTCCGACTGGTTTGGTCCACCGGCTGCTTTCGCTTCTCTCCGACGACAGGAGGGTGAAGCGAGGACATCTGAGTCGTAGAATATGAAAGATACGCGTCTGCCACTTGCTTTTGGGATCTTAATCCCCGAGTCGGAGTCAACGTCGCGTCACGAAAGACGCGTCTGTGGTATCAAATGCGGCCACTGCCGAAGGACTCACGGAACGGCACATTAGTAAGTGCCTATACATGAGCTCTCTAAATAACCATGGTCGCAGCCAGCAGGCCCCATTTTCCAACGATAACAATCCCTATCAACTAAACGCAAGACTTGTCCTTACAGACTGCCATACACGAGTTTTCCGTCGATGAAAGTTGCCTGTACTCGCGTTTTGAGGATTTGGTCCCTCGGAATTGTCATGATGTCCCGGGAGAGAACAACAAAGTCCGCACGCTTTCCCGGAGTGATCGAACCGAGTGTGTCCTCCATGAAAGAAGCGTAAGCAGGGTCGATAGTCATACCTATCAGCTCCACCCATAAGACGCCTTGCTAGTAGGGAAGAGACGCAACAAGCATACCTCGTAAAGCTTGCATACGACTCAAGCACTGCTCTGGGAACCTAGGTATCGATTAGGTCCCATATATGCGCATTTCCCGTTTAATGTAGCCACTAACCAACCGGACGGTCCTTGGGGAGAAAAGCCGTCAGGAGATAACCTCGTTATAGCTGCGTAGAAACCAGAGAGTGGGTTCATGTCCTCCACTGGAAAGTCAGACCCGAAAGCAAGTCGGGCACCATGATCTAGAAGAGAACGGAATGCGTATAAACCTTTCACTCGCTCAGATCCCTGTGATAGATGCAGTCAAGGATTGATAACGCCAACACTCTACACGCACAAGACGATCTTCAGCATACCACATATCGCTGATGCTACACAATCAATGGGTCAAAGCAGGTCACAGGGAGTAGGGAGGACAGGAGATGGCGCACGCGTGGGTAGGTTGTACACTTGCGATTACTGCGATGCAGAAAAACCTTTTAGATGTGCTTGCGTCAGAGCCGAGACAGGTGCTGACCCACCACCTAGCTCGCCTACACGGATCATGTCTTCTTCTCTTAGTATCTGAGCATGCTCGAGACGGGGCCTCAGCGCTGCAACATCGATATCCCTGAGAGCAGCCCCGAAAGTATCTAGGACTACTCCATTCGCGTAGTCGCCAATAGCGTGAATATTCTGATTAAAGATACTGTGAGATAGGCACATCAAGTTTGGCGAGATACACACAACTTGCCACCCATCTTTCAGAAACCGGGGGACGACTTCACGCAATACTTCCTCATCCAAACGCATAAATCCCTTCGTATTAGGACTGTCGTGGTAAGGTTCATAGAGCTAGCGTTAAACCGTCGTTAAAAAATGTGTCACAGCCATTCCTGCATGGGTTACTTACTGCTGCACCACCAGACCTCAGAGCACCTGCATAGTCAAGTAATACGAATGGATGAATTTGGTACACAAAACTGCCTTCTTACCATCCGCAAAGATTTTAACGCTCCTGGCATTCAGACGGCCGTTACCCACACTGATGGGTTTTGAAACATTTCCCCAGTAAGGGCCGATCTCATCGAAGTAACGCATTCCGTAGATCCGGATCTGGATGAAAAGTAACGATAAGATAAATGGAAAGCTACCGTCACACTTACGGGAAGTAAACCTTCAGCTGCTCGTCTTTATAACGAATTGAGCCTCCGGGTGTCCAACCGTACTGGGATCTTACCTCTCGAAAAATTCGAGTGACACGGGTCGGAAACCAGCATCATGTATAGAGGTCAAACCCAAGGACAAGGCGTCCCTTGCAGCTGTTGCGAAATATCTACGAAGGTCGTCTTCCGTTGGGACAGGTCTCCTCACCAATTGCTGCGCGTTGTCAAGCAATACACCTTGCGGGATGTGAGACTTGATATCGCGCAGGCGGTTAGCGGATCCGACGAACCGGTGGGATTCCCAAATGCGTCGCGGACCACAACGCCTCCTTCCACATCTTCTGGTAAGGGGCCGCTCCGTTGAAGCACCGTCCTGGATACCCACAATGCATGGCCGTCCTTACTTTGGAGCACTACCGGCCTCCCACGGATGACTGGATCATCGTCGAAAGCATCCTTTTGCGGATTGTGGGAATATAAGTTCATAGATGTGGAGATCAAAGGAAATAGATGATACATACCGCGGTAGGCCACTCTTCCACTGGCCAAGAAGTGTGGTCCCACCCCCAGCCTTCTATGAACTTGGATGTATTGTGGTAAACCTCTGGATGCTCCATGACATAGTCTCTGATGCGTGTAATAGTTTCTGCGGAGAAAAAAGGGTTGACCGATGGAAACACCACTTGACAATAAATTACCCACCATTAATGGACTTACCACTCTCCAAGGGAAGTTGTTGATTGGCACCATACTCGAGTATGTGTGCATGAGAATCTACGCAGCATTTTCATTTTAGATATTGCCTAAAGCGACGCTGGACCGACCACTCAGTCCAGGTACCACGATCGACTGGTCGCCGATGTACCGAATTCGGAACATCGATCTAGAGTTATTGGCAGCATGCCAACGAGCAGAGACATCATCTGGCAGGGTATGAGTTGGCCTAGATATGAGGATCACTAGACGAGAGGGCACCTAGAGAGCCAATATCGACGATGAGCGCATCTTGAACGACCAAACACTGAGCAATAGGACTGGCATCATCAACAGTATAAATCCTTGCACCAGAGTGCGAACAAACGGCGTAACAGTTGATAGAGGCCGATGACACCTGTGTGTAGAGCCAGAAGAATGCAGACATGGAAAGAGATAAGATGAGAGCAGTCTTGACAGGGATGGAAGCCCTGGGGAGATTGCTTTGCGTCGCATCACCGTTAAACTGAGTCTTCTTTTGAGCGGGTACGGAGTCTGCAACATTTCGCCGGCGTAACATCTTGTGTCGACGCTGGTAGACGTCAACGAAACAGGACTGAGAACGTGGTGGTAAAAGACATTTATAATCAAATTATTGGCAAGGGTCACGCGCTTGCATAATGAAGTTCCTAAACGGCTTCAAGGTAGGGGTTTTTGGGCACGAACTGGAGTTACTACTCTGAGTATCTATAAACGTGAGAATTGTGACCAACAAACTACTTGTGACCGTCATAACCGATTCGACATTCCACGTCAACACTCGTCCGCCATGCCCGGATGGAATGATGCACTCCGGGCAAGAGAGAACAGGTTCTTTGCCTCTCTGAACTCGCACAAGGTTTTCCTCTATGCCACGATATCCTCCATTGCTGTCTCTGTCACCATCGCTAGTGCCCTCAGGTGTCATAGCAATTTCTACTCTCTTGTTATCCACCTCTCCAAGAGCAGCCGGAGTGTCCTGGTCAGTGCTCACCTGGCATACAGTATTCCCTCCGCCTCAATCCCCGTCAGATCCTCGCCAATTTCGGGTTCTTGGTCGCACTACTATGTGCTCAATGCGCCCAGCGTCTGTTCTTTGGCCCCCTCCGGCCTCAGGAAATTGAGGTATGTAACCATGTCGTGCAGTCAATTCATTCTCTGTATCCATTGATTGATTCAGCGACTTTATGATCGTCTCTGGTTCTTTGTGACCGAATCACTCCTCGCGTTCACTATTTTCCGAGATGATTTCGACATCCCGTTCCTTCTCATGTTCGGATTCTTACTCTTTGTTAAATCTTTTCACTGGCTGGCTTCCGATCGTATCGAATGGGTAGGTTGTTCGTCCCTTTATTACTTGACTTCATTCCCGGCTAACTGCTTCTTGACAGATGGATCAGCGTCCATATCCTGGACCACCAATATTATTTCATATTCGGATGATCACCTTGTTCACTATCCTTTGGTTCATTGATTTAATCATGTTCACATTTGCCATTGACAGCACAACCAAGAATGGTGTCGGTGGAATGGTGATGTTCGCGAATGAAGTAGGCATGCACAACCCTGCAACGAATTCTTATCGATAAATCCAATAGTACGCTATCCTTATGGCTAGTGCTATGAACGTCATAGCCAAGTACCTGATCTGCGTGATTGATATCCGCCGCGCGCAGCAAAGGGGTGGAGAGAATGCTCCTCCCTGGCAGAACAAGAGCATGTGGATCTTTTACCTCGAGCTGGTGACTGGTATGTTAACCTTCGCACTGCACTCGCTCTGTCTCAACATCTGCTTGGCCGACTCAGACTTCCTCAAGCTCATAACTTATCTTCTGTTCTTCTTGTTTATTGTGGCCCTGTACGGATTGCCATTAAACATCATCCGGGATGTATATCTCACCGGGCGCTCGTTTGTTACGAGGCTTCGCGCATTGATCCGATACCGCGCAGCTACCCGTAATATGGATGAACGATATCCGGACGCAACCGAGCAGGAGATGTCCGCTATGACGGATCGTACCTGCATTATTTGCCGCGAGGAGATGTACTATCAAGGAAGGCGCGGAGGTGCCCAACCAGAGACTCAACCTTCTCCCGATGGACCAAACATGTCTCCCAAAAAACTACCTTGTGGACACATATTTCATTTCTATTGCTTGCGCTCGTGGCTGGAGCGCCAACAAAACTGTCCAACTTGGTGAGCCCTCTTGTGACATATAATACTTTGTCAGTTAACGTTGATTCAATGTTTTGTAGCCGACAGAGCGTCCTTGACAACCCCCCACAAAACCAGCAACGCCAACCCCAAGCTGCACGACCGCAACCGCAGGCTGGGGCCCGTCAACCCCCAAACTTATTCGGATTTCATCAGGCCGGTGCTGAGCAACAACCAGAAAATGATGCCCTTGCTCGAGTTTTAGCGAGATTTGCGCGCAATGCTGCTCAGCCACCACAGGCGGCTGCTCGTCAGCATCCTCAAGCTCAAGGGCCACAGAATTCAGGCATCCAGGGTTGGGTTCCTGGTCCGACGCCGGGTGTGGTCATTCAGTACAATATCCAATACCAAGGTCAGCCACCCCATGGCCAAGTGCAATTCCAATCCTTGCAGCCCGTACCGCCATTCAATGGGTTCATCGGCCCCAATCAGGTCTGGCGCCCTTGGGACTTTGATCAGCGATGGCCTCATCACAGAGGTGCTCCAGCTGCACAGGAGCCTTCTTCCAGTGGAGGTAGCAATCAAGGACCCGCATCACAGGCACAACCTCAAGATGCTTCACAAACACCAGCTGAAGCCGCCGCTGAAGCCGCCCTGAGGCGCTCCGCTGGACGCTCGAGTACTTCCGCTAAATTCCTGTCACGTTCTGAAACCGTGCCTGTCGCTTCGAGCTCCAACGATAAGTCAACGTGGAAGGTCCCGTCTTTGATACCACTGGATAGTAGCCAAGCAGCGGGGAGTTTATGTTCTCCGTCTCAGCCGACAATACCCAATCTACATTCGTCTCCGCCCGCAATTCCTGTGCAAGGAGCTAGCCCCAGGTCGTCCCCTACCAACCCTCAAGTCACCAGCCCACAGTCAGCCGACGGGAACAGTAGTCACGCAACAGAGGCTCAGTTGGCACTCCTGGACCGAACCACGCGAGAAGCAATGGAAGAACGAATACGAATCTTACAAGGTGTGTCGGATACGATAACTCGCTGTGTGGAAGACCTCGTCAGAGTGAGAAGCGCCCTCCCTCCACCTTTGTCTACGGCACCTTCACAGTCCCCTTCGGATGCCACGACAAACAATGTTCAGTGTATGTTTGTCGCACCTCATAAAAAGCATATATCACTAAATTGATGTGATCTTTCAGCAGACAGAGATTCTCAACCAGCCACCATTTCATTTCCTGAGGCTGAAGCATCAACTAATCCTCACTTTGGGGAATCTCTGTAGGGTTATCTTCATGAAGGTGAGGAGCAGAATTGTTTGAGGTATATTTATGAGAATTCTATAGCAGTCTTATAAATACCAAGGTGATTGTTGGATTCAAAAATTAAACAATGCCTTGGCTCTACTTTTTACCAAGTCTGGATCTACATTCGCTTTGTCAACCTTGGAATAGAATGACTTGAATATCAACCCAAGATTTCTCTTCGGATTAGCATCCTGGGGATGACTCGTAGTGACCTCTCTGAGTACTTTGTCTATCTCAGCCTCCGAGAGCATGGACGGTAGGAATGCAGATATGATTTTCGCTTCTCGTGCTTCCTTCTCTGCAAGATCCAGTCGCTCGCCTTTGGTGAATTGTGAAGCAGATTCAGTCTAAGGTGATGACGTGAGCTGCGTCCCCGAGCAAATCGAGCAACAACAAACACGTCGAAGGACCGCTTTGCGCAGGACACCGACAATGGCGGAAGATGAAACCTTGGAACCAGAGGACTTGTCCAGATTGTATACTTCGGAGAGTATGGACTGTGTAGCAACGTGAATTCCAGGAGCGCCCACAAGACATCGCACAAAGCGAACATACTCTCAAGGTCATCGACGACATTTGGTCCTTGTTCTACTTGTGTATAGGATGGAAAAGATACGTGTGACAGAACATAGGGGACTGTGTACACACCTTCATAGCCTGCTTCACCCCAGCGAGAAGCTGCTCTCGGATTCCTAAGCGAGAAATTAGCACCAACCGGAACCGTTGATATTTCGTGAACAGAAAATAATATTGACCTTCATTAGCGAATGGAGCGCTCGAGTGGAATGGCCGGCCAGCATAAAGTATTCTGGGACCTTTTGAACACCGGAACGAGTTCATGACCGCTAGCCAAGGTATGGCAAACATAATTTACGATATAACCGAGGTCACGTGTGATGGCATGTGATGCAATCACTAAGACGTCTTGTGCCGCTGCAATTCGTATGACTTCGCAAAATTTTACGCCCCCTCTTCTGAGTTGCTATGTTGACGCAATTAGGGAGTCCTGCAGAGAGCTTCGAGAAGCCCAAAATATCCGGGTGAGTGGTTACCTCCATTACGCGTATCAAGACACTATCATTTTATGTATTGCGAACATAATGTAATTTAGTGGAGCTGATGCGGATGCCCCAGCCTCTACAACACGAGACTCTGCTTGCTTTTCTCACTCCTACCTACGGAACACAACGTCTTACCAACCCACCGATCCTAGGTGACAGATGATGCCGTGAAACGTCTACTATTCTCTCCCTCATTCCTCCATACGTTCAAGCGTGTCTCGAGCAACCACGGACTTCGTTTCCCACTCAAATTTCCCTCGGTGCTGTCCGAGTTAAACTTTTTCTCCGTGCTTTGTCTTCTTAATTTCGCCTCGGGGTATCGTGTACCCCTTCGCGAACAAACTGGTCGCGGTGCATGGGACAACATAAGAGCGCTTGTGTTTGGCATGTACTTGTCCTCCACTACTAGTCAAGATGATTTGCTCTCCGCCAAGGGCATGAAAACAATCACGCCGCAGCAAATCGCACAACTGATGTCTGTCAAGATGTACGTGGAACGATCTCATGAAACGTTACCGGGCGTGACTGTTGGAGAGCCCGGCGGACATACATACGGTCTGGTCAAATTAATCAGCACCACGTTGAACGAAACAGGAGAAATATTGGAGCGATCAGGAGTGCCGGACTTGGGGTCATTTGTCCTACGAAGCTTGACATCAAAACGCTCTAGGGGAAGCGGTGTGACTGTGGATGACATCCTCAGAGACGTGGGTTCCTCACACCTCACGTTATGGGTCAAGATTAACAGCATTTGGCAGCTCGTATGGGCTTTTCCTGCGTTTAGAGACATGGCAGTTGTGGATGGTAGACGTCAGTTTTTCATCTTGGTCTCTAGGAGTGGTGCTTAATGGCAGTCACCTGGAGACAGCCGTATATTGCTTCAAGAAGGCGTTATTCCTCATCCATGGGTTGACTCTGCGCTTCGGGTCGGCTTCTCCACCACCGTTCCCGCTCCCAGACACCACAAAAGTGCCAGTATTCGCAGATAATGTTCTTCCTTCTCTGCTTATTCATCTGGGAGTGTTGGACCTCTCAGAAGTAAAAGATGCTGCGTTGCGGAATATATTTCCTGATGCTGCAAATGACGCTTTAGTTAGCACGCTCCTCGCGGTTCCCAAGGACACGCCACAGCTGGGGATAGACACGCCAGGAACGAACCCGAAGACTGCACTACCGAAAGAGGGACCTGTCCTGACTTCAGCTCAGGCATACATTTTGCGCGCTGCGGCTGTAGACGCTTGCGAGAAAATCGTTGAATATGCACGTCAATTAGACGGAAATTGCATGTCAGATGGTCAAAAGTGGATCAATGATATCACCCTTCCAGAGCTGGATATGTGGCTTTGGTCAATCGCAAAAGACAGGACGGATTACAGGGAGCTTCAGAGGCTCGTACTGCGCGACACGGTTTTCTTCTAAAGGATGCGCTACTGTGGTACATATAGCGATCGACCCACATCTGGAAACGGGCGCGCGTGGAAAGGCGATGGGATAGGATGTGACGTCCTCTGTAATATATGCCACGCAACCGTATCAGGCTTCCTCTTCCGAGCACTGTTCTGTATATGGACGCAAAAAGGGAAAAACGAAATTAAAAGTGGGCGTTCATCAGCTCGGGAGTAATAACTAGACAGTAAAGTGAGAACCTGATTTTGATGATCAAATGCGCCCCGTCGTCCATCCAGCAACCCATGGCCACCTTCTGAAAAGCGTCACATCTCTGGAAGCAGTGTACGTCCACAAGTCTGAAAGCGGCCACACTGCGGGGTGCAGAGGCAGCAAGCTTCGGGTCCATTCCCTGGGCCATCAGCAGATACGCATAGCATGAGCCTTGAGGAAACGCACCGCGTCCGAGAGTCTGGGTGTGTGTAAAAGTTCGGCTTGGTTGAGAAATCTTGTATAAGCGCTGCTGTGCCTTACTGCATGGTATTGGACAGGATGAAGCGGGGTCCCCTTGACAAGGGTGGGTTATGGGCGTGCTGCGATGCAGTATCACGAATAATTGTGCGTAATCGGGTCACCACCTGCCTGCGATCGAAGAAGGCGCTGCGCCTAGTTTGCAGTGTTGAATACGTCCAAAAAAAGCCTATCACCGGCAGGGAATGGAATCATAGTCATGCGAGAACAGCTCCTTTAACGTCGGTCTTGAGCATGTGAGAAGAACAGGACCATAAAGATTCAATCACCCTACTATGAGAAGCGGGGACTTCACGTTCGACGTGATCGCGGTGAGAAAACGCACGACCTGGCCCGTATGGTACCTGATCAAATATCATTGACGAGAAATAACCGACATGTGCAATGCTTACTCCCAACATCCACATCTTGATGCCGCCTGGGTGACTGTCTTAAAGATCAGTATTAGGGGCGAGTCAAGTATAAAGCTGAGATCCTCCCAGCTCAACGAAAGGTGCTAAAGAACCGTCAGTGTCCAATCTACCCCTGGTCGCTCCGACCCCTCTTCGCCGCTCGCGTCAACCTATCGGAAACAAGCAGCCAAGGGATGACCACACCCGAGACTGATCTGGAGATTTTTAGTACTCCACCCAGCTCACCGAGCATATCCCGAACCAACTCGAACACGGACGACGCAGACTTGAATTTATTATCAACCAGGAATGTTATTCGGCCCTCACTAGCGCTGTCGAACGGAGGCAGCAGACCATCAATCGTGTCATCTTTGCCTTTATTGCAAACGAACATTACCTGGAATCGCAACGTCGTAATCGAGCGGCAGTCAGCCGACTCGGTTGGTAATAAAGCCGTTGCCACATCACCCACGGTAGCCGACAGAGTTGCCCATCAGTTTTCCAGTGGCGCAACACCAGTCTCCATTTCAAGTTCTCCCTCAAGTCTTGGCTCGATATCCTTGTCTATGGATTCCACTAAATCGCCATGCTTCGTGCATTCCCACCTTGACAAGGGTGCATTACTCCAGGACTGGTTGCACGCGAAGGAGCGCGAAGTTCTTGGCATCGACGTCGGTGTGGCCAAGTCTCTTCAGCAGTCACAACGACCACGCTTCCAGAACAACGAAGCGGTTTCTCTGCCAGTAGAACTTCTGTGTGGAGGTGGCGCCACTCACACGTCTTGTAATGAGGCCGACGACGATCCCCACAGTGGTAGTCTGACGAGGCAGCTTGCGGAGACTGCTGTTGGCGTCCGCGAAATGAGCAAGCAGCTGGGCAAGTCGTTCCATTCCTGATGTGGTGCCTCCTGCTCATTTAGTTCAGGCCGTGCTCGCATACGCGCAAATATTCAAAGCGTCCTCATCGTAACTAAGGCTCGGGACAATAGGCTGATCAGGCTAACGCGCGAGCTCGCGCTCTACCTCATGCTCAAACCGCGCCATGGTCATCGTGGCCTTATCGTGTGAGCAAAACGTTGATGGTCTTTATCGCGTCTTGATACACGTGTACAGTTACGTAGACCACCAGCTTCGACGGTCTAGGCGCTTCGATGCTGCTGGCATTAAACGCGACCACCCTGAGCTATTTGAACCGTTACCCAGCAGGAGGTCGTCTAGTAATAACTCCTTGTCGTCCTTGTCGTCGTTCACGTCTCAAGATGAGTTTCAAGTGCATCATGAGGGGCAACTCCGGTATTGGACCAGTGAAATGTGCCGTCGCAGCTCGCACCTATTTGATTTTGTCATCACTGTAAGTGTTTGTATGGCGACTTGTTGCACATTTCTAATAGAATTGCAGCTGGGGGGGGATGGAACTGTACTTTTTACTTCGTGGTTGTTCCAGCGCATCGTTCCACCGGTCCTCCCGTTTGCGCTGGGCTCTCTAGGCTTCCTCACAAGCTTTGACTTTGCGGATCATCAAGCAGTGGTGGACTCTGCCATCGATGCTGGTATCCGAGTAAACCTTCGTATGCGCTTCACCTGCACCGTGTACCGTGCCATTTTCGACAAAGGGAAGTGTAGGAAAGCAGTTAAGAAGGGCGAGACTGGTGAAATTATGATGAAAGATCTGAACAAGGGAGGCTGGGAAGCACTCGAGGGAGGCTGGTCAGGCGTATTACCCGACGGTGGTAAATGCACCAAGGACAAGGAAATCATGTGCTTTACCACCCGTCCCGTGGAGACGTTTGAAGTCCTAAATGACCTTGTCGTAGATCGAGGACCAAGTCCCTACGTCAGTTTGTTGGAACTTTTTGGTTGGTGTAAACGGTTTTCTCATGCGTCTCATCCTGACTTTGATGACACAGGTGATGAACATCACATGACCACTGTGCAAGCAGACGGGTTGTGTGTGGCAACACCGACTGGTTCAACTGCATACTCGGTGAGATTGGTTTAAATGACATTCCATTTGAAAATACTTACCATATAAAGCTTTCCGCTGGTGGATCTCTTGTCCATCCAGAGATACCAGCCATTCTCATCAGTCCCATTTGTCCCCATACACTTTCCTTCCGTCCCATGCTCCTTCCCGATAGCATGGAACTCAGGATTTGTGTCCCATATAACTCTCGCAGTACTGCATGGGCTTCATTCGACGGCCGTGGGCGGGTGGAACTAAAACGTCAGTCGGCTTTATGCATAGGGCCGCCTGGTTCCGCGCTGAATCTTTGGAACAGAGGGTGACCATATCAAGATCAGTGCTTCAAAATACCCATTTCCCACGGTATGCGCCGACAAGCAGTCCACTGACTGGTTTCACTCGATTTCTCGTACCCTGAAGTGGAACGAACGCCAGAGACAAAAATCGTTTGTCGTCGTGGAGGAAGGAGCAGTGAAGGCGAGCCGTCCACAGAGAGCAACTTTTAGTTCCGCTGCAGATGGTTCACTTTCCTCTGAGCCCCTTGAGGAAGAAGTGGCGGAGGATGACGACAAGTTTGATATCGATGATTCCTCGACTGACTCTCCGGATGGCGAGCAACATGCCACGATCCACGTTCAGACTGAGCAAAGTACAGCGGAATCGACGCTTGGAGCCGCCGAAGCGCGGGAGGTGGCATCGCAAACTGACACTGAACTCGAGGTGGCTGCTGCTGCTGCCCTCAGACACAACCTCACACCCAGGCTTTCCCGTTCAGCGAGGTCGAGGTCGCAGTCAAAATCGGGGTTACGCTCGGGAGTTGATACTCCGGGACGGTTTGCAGGACCTACCCATTCACCGCCTCATCTTCCGGATCATTATAACTCAGCGTCTACCTTCGAAATTCCCTCTCCAACTATCTCCCATTCTTCTGATGATTCGTTGTCAAGCATGGACCGCGCTCAGCGAGGTACAAGGGATGACCTCCATTCGGCACAACAGTACTTTAGTGGCCGTAGTCGGATCCCTCGAAATAGGAAGTTTGATGACAATCTCCAGACACCCACAATACCAGACAATATTTCTAACAGAGGGAGCCATTCTCACTCCGGAGGCAGCTCAAGGGAGGACGATCACCAAAATCCCCGCGCCTTCGCTGTATGGGGAAACGACGAAACCGACAGCGGGACAAGCGACAGCGACCGTTAGGATTGCCCTTGCTCATTTGTTAGCGGCTAGCTTTCAATATTTCGTTTTTCGTTCTCATTCAACTTGGGGATGCAGCGATAGATATGTATGTATGTATGGGGTGGTCACCACCGCGCGCGGTGACTCCGGATATCTCCCCTGTATTCAAACCATTTTAAGATCACGTGCGGGATCGCGTGTCTCGTCTGCCACCAACCCGACTTGAGTTATGACCAGGTCTAGTGGTGCTCAGCTCACGACCTCTCGCGTCAATCGTCTGCTGAGACCTCTTAGGAACAAATGCAACAGTCTGGCCTCGCTTCCAAAGACAGCGACCGCGTCTCGTGTCACTTATTCGAAGCAGTCCAACTGGGATCCTGATAGTCGCCCTCCTCTCACTTTATTCCGCCCCTCAGCAGGGACCAAGAAATTCATGCTCGAAACCCGTTCTGCAAATGAGTTCGAGCTCTCAAGACGGATCCATGCAGTCTGCGATGCCTTCAAGAATATTGCACATGTTGCCTATGGTCAACCGTGCACTGAACGCATCCCTAGCCTTGCTGCAATGTGCACGCTGGTCGTGGGCGAAAACATACCCGCTGCGAACTCTGATAGTGCTTGGGTTGATTCCGGCGAAGATTCGACCGACGAGAATGACACACTGGACGTGGATAGTATTTACGAGGCTGTACCACCACATTGTCGCAGGTATCTGTCGTGTCCACCTTGAGTACATCGACAACTGATTGGTGAAATATCAGGTTCTTGATCGTGTCGCATGCCTTGTTCATGATCCTACGCATTTGTACCCATCACCATACCCTTGTGACGATTTTGCTCAACCATTGCCTCTCATTTGGTCTGATACACGAATCTACTCATCTCCTGAATATCATTCTCACGCAAGCATTTATATCGTATAAGTCGTCTTACCCGCCTCCAGTCACGCATCCAGCCCATACAGATTATCTCCTCGATCTTCACGCAAAGTGGACCAGTGGAAACAAGCCATTTTCGGGCTCCTTGCTGTTCACCACATCCGCATTCTGCCAAGCAATGCTTAGTACCTTGTCACAAACCTCCTCCCTCAATTCATGCACCTTATGGACCTCCAAGGTCTTGAACAGACTACTGCACGCCGTTGAAAGCTGTGATATCGACTCTTATATTGTCATTATCCGCACACTTTCCCGGAGTTTCTGGGAGACGTCAGACTCTCCCCCGAATGCCATACGAGATAACGCCCAACTTGCGACACTCAGGGACAAGCTCTCCGAATTGATGTCAAGTCTATTTGATCTGCTTTTCACTCAGCACGATTTACATCCTTCTCTTCTGACACCATCGAGGATCTACGCTGCCATCGATATACTCCACGATTGTTATACTGCTCGACTCCACCGTTTGCGGATATCAACCACGGGATCTCCTATCGACCTTCCAGATATGATTATCATCTTTGCAACACACATATTTGTCGCTTTCCGTGACTCAATAGACAATTCCGGCCTCCTTTTAGCCATACTCGATGATTCAAGTCCTGTTCCAACCACATATTCCAAACTGATGGTGTACTTCAGTCAGCTTCAAGAGAGCCAACCCTTCGGAGATTCCGTAGAAGCATTCCTAACAGAGCTGAGAATGTATTCGTCCGTCTTTCGCTCCGAAAAGCTATTCGGGCTCGACGCCTCCTTGTGGGCATGTGCACTGCACCACTTCGAGACGTCCGTCGCGAATTCTCAAAAGGGCAGTTCTACCCTAGTAGCAAGATACAAACGGCAGTTGATGGAAGCGGTAGATGCAGCAGAAAGTCGGTGCTTCGGAGGAGAAATGGACAACAGTTCCGTCGTCCCGTCGTCCATCCGTTCGAGACTTTCGAAACGTACACGACGTGGGAGGCTAAGCGGACACTGGGAGTGGGAAGCCATGGTCGGGTCTTGGATTAGACAGACGCCAGTGCACAAGAAACGGAAGGTTGATGACGGCCATCCACACATCCTGTCGCGACATTGTCATTCATATCTACAAGACACCACGGCCTCCAAAGCTGTACCTGGACCAATATCTGTCTCCACACCCTTGTTAACCCGCTATAAACATTCGCCCACGTTCTCCCCATCATCATCCTGCTCTCAGTTCTCCGAACCCGAATCCCGCACGGAAGATGGATCAGAATATCGAGAAGAGAGTGGCAAAGAGAATTCGCCAGTTGTCGAGGGATCCCACCTCATCAAACGTCAACGTCGAAGTACGAATTTCTTCTCTCTACTAGCCGACGCTCAGACGAACCGCATTGTGTTGCATCCCAAGCGACGACCCGAAGTGGAGGCAACATCTTCTGTCATACCCGAAAAGTATGTGTTGCCGTTCTCTTCACAAGACTCCCAACGTGCCCCACGCAAGCAGGAGCAGAAGACAATTTCCAGAAAGGGGTCCCCGCCGCCAGCGTTGGGAACCTCGTTCCTTTCCGACGACTCTTTAGATTTGTTTGCATATGCGATGTCGTCGCCAGCGAGGAATTGATCGAGGCGAGTATTAGTGCGATTGCGGAAACGTGTATGTATCGAATTGACAGCTGCATCTAAACACGTGTGTGGGTGCTCGTCCTGAGAAAGTGTAGTTCAGCCTCAGGACCTTGAAGACGGTAATGATTATGTTTCCTTCATCGGACATAGCTTTTCAACACTGACCAGAGCCACCTCGAAGTTCAGAGCAGTATCTACCCCTTCCAGTTGATCGTGCATTGGACTCAGAAATGATTCGCATCGGGTGACTCCACACCATGTGTCTACCTCATGCATGAAAACCTCCATGTGGTGATTTGTGTCAGAGGCAGCAGGGAAACTCGAATCCCTACCAGCAGCTGTCGCAAACGCAGCACCCCCGACACTTCAATTCGAGGTGCAGAATTCACCACCGGAGCGGGCATTTCAAGGGGCTCGTGCGGCTTCTCTCCTTTGGGTTGTCAGTAAGTAAGTGTTATAGTATGCTTGACAACTCCTAGACGAGAGCTAGCACCCAGAATGTCTAGTAGATCTGACCACGACAGTTCCGCAAATCTTACACCCCCTTCGCATTCTCGTCCAACATCGAAGGCGCACTCGATAGATCGGGACTTTGTCAACCACGTCTACGGCAAGGTCAGTGCTCCTTCGGACGAAGTTGTTTCATCCAATGCGAAGCTGAAGGTGCCCATAGCCCAGAAGTACTATGGCCACGGCCACCTTGAATGTTCTGTTCCTCGGGGAGACAATCATAGGGGAGAGTTCTATCATCGATATTATTGCAGGTCCAAGGGTGTGGAAGAGAACCCTTCGCCATGCCGGTCGCGCACTTGGTAATGACATGCGTAGCGTTGCGCTCGGTGGCAAGATATTCAAACTCCATGCTTTGCCCACGAGCGAATCTGTGGCCCCAGTGGCGCTCAGGGAAAGAATCCAGAAGGTATTAATCGACCTTCGCGGGAATGGTGGTATTCACCTGCTCGTGTATTGCATCCATGCGCTGCACTCCACTTTGTGGGTTCATGACATTCAGCCTACCGTCACTTCCAATTCAACTCTGTCCCCGCGCATCCCTGTTGTAGCCATCGTCGCTGGAATGTCTGACGTGGCTCAGCTGGAGAGTTGGTGGTCCAGCAATGAGGGTGCCCTGGCCAATCAAGGGTATCACTTTGACGACCACGCACTCATCCGGGTGGTCCCCACGGGTGCCCAGTCGCCTACCAGAGACCACATTTCAGCGAGTCGTCATGTACTGCACACCCTCATCCTGCAAAACTACGCTTACGCCCTCAACCCTGAAACAGGCTCAGACATGCAGCGTATGGTACCGTACAAACAACGATCCACAGGAAACTCACTTCAGTCTCTCTTCTCCATCTCGGCTGGGAAACCTTCCCCTCACACATTGGCTAACTCCAAAGCCATCGATATCGTACTACTTGGAGAGATCGGCGTAGGCAAAAGCTCACTCGTCAACCTGATCACGAAGAAAAAGGTTGCTGAAGTGTCACCGGACACCGTAGGGTGTACCAAGACTACTGCCAAGTATACCTTCGAGGAGAAGGGCAGAACTTTCCATTTGTACGACACCCCTGGCCTCGTTGATCCTCTAATGGGTGTCAAACCCTTCGTCGATCCAATCGATATCATTCAAAGGCTAATACGCAGCCTCGGCAATGGGAACGGCCCCGACCTACTCCTTTTCTGCATTGACAACTCAAAGCCGACGACAGCCCTTCGGAGAAACTATCGTTTGTTTTGCAAGATCATCTGCGAGGGTGAAGTTCCATTCGTTCTTGCCATCACGAAACTTGAAGAGGATCAAGGTGCAGATCAATGGTGGAGGCGACATGAAGCTACGATTCGCAATTATGGCATTGACTGCTCAGGACACGTTGGTATTGGACACGAGAAAAAAGAGTTGGACCCTAACCTGGACCCGTTGAGAGAGCGCCTTTTGTCGTCCTTTGTCACATGTGCCGATCGACACTGGCGGAAATATAGGGCGAGCTCACTACTTTTCTCAGTGGGACGCATCCTCGGTTCGGTGTCCTCCATTTTACGTTCTCAACTATTCACGCTGGAGAGCACTTTGGTGAATCAGTGCGAATTGGAGGAGCGGACTGCTCGGGAACTTGCCAACCGGATAGTTTCCTCGAGGCAGTCTTACAGCGACACGGTGCACCCATGACCATTACCTACATTTTATTTCTTTGGCATCAGTTCGTCAATAGTTACGCAACATACTGAAGAGCCTTTGGCCAGTCAGACGATGTTGAACGCTGAACCACAATCTAAATACACGTACTTTTGGTGTTGATACGCGCCATACTGAAAATGCATCGAGTTGGCGAGGATGTTTCCGGGCAAGCTTCTGATTCCACGCCAGCCAACTGTTCATGAGGCACAATCTCATGCACACGTACGTTCCTGGTGGTTCCGATGCTATGCAAGTGCTACGGTTGAACCTATCACTTGCTTTACGACACCCATGATGTTGCAATGTGCCACTGATCTGCCTACATTTCAACGCGCAAACCACGACCGCTGGCATCTCATACTGATGCGGCCAAGGCGAGGGAAGCCTAAACGGCTGTCTGTCACTCTTTGACCCTTTGGCGACAAAGCGAAGCTCCAAGTGGCCCAAGTGATTGCGGCACAACTTTTTGGTGAATATCTCGGGCACTGATGCATATCCGGGCCACTGTCCGTGATAGGAACTTCCTGACCACGCTCTAACCCTCCCAAAAGCTTGCCATGCACGGCACCCATCAATCCTCGTGTCGACCCCCTACCCAACTGGCACGCGATTAATCACCGAGGATCATCTAGACTAGTCGAGGCATCCAGCACCCTCGATTGCGTTTACCCTGCTCCAGAAACACAAATACCGCCCTTCAATTCGCTAGTCTTCGTTCTCTCCACCCGACTCACCATCAGTTTGTTCACCTCCACACTTTTGGTCGTCTCGCCACTTCCTTGATAGTAATCATTTATCTCTAACTGCTGAGCAAGGATTACATACATTTTTATACGGTCTCAAACATCAACGGTATGTATGTTGCAAACCTAGTCGATGGGCCCCGATCTGAACGCCCGATAGATTATTCATGAGCTCTTCGTTGAACATCATTCTGTTTGGAGAGACAGGCGTTGGAAAGAGCTCGGTGATCAACCTGATTGCTGGGAGGCAAATCGCAGAGACCTCCCCAGACGTTCGGGGTTGTACCATGTCGTTCAAACCGTACACTTTCCCTGTCAACGGTCGAACTTTTCATATCTGGGACACTGTCGGCCTCGAAGAACCAGAGATGGGTATCAACGGCTACCTTCCTGCGATCGAGCAGGCTTGCGATCTGATCCACCATCTGTCGAGCAAAGGTGGTGTTGACCTGCTTCTTTTCTGTATGCGCGGAAACCGGGTCACTGCGACTACGCAGAGCAACTATCGGTTATTCTATGAAGTACTTTGCAGGTCTCAAGTTCCGATCGCGCTCGTCATCACGCACCTTGAGCGGGAAGCCAATATGGAGGCTTGGTGGGAAAGAAACGTGGAAAGTCTAGAAAAGTATGGCATCAAAGCTGCGGGTCATGCTTGCGTTACCGGGTTGTCGACGCACAGCAAACATCGGGAATCACAATACAACATCGCCAGGTTGCTGGAAGGGCACAGCGGTAATGGGAGATTCACCATGCCGGCGGAAGGGTGGATGATCGAGTTTTTACGCTTGTTCGGACTGTTTGCCCCCTTGAAGAGGGAGTCGAAGCGAAAGGACATCATGAAAGTGTTGACGAAACGTTGCAAACTGGATCCCAAGATAGCAGAGGAACTCGCTGTCAAGCTGGAAGGGGGGTCTTGAGTCCGACGGCGTTGTGTCATCGGTTCACTGATGGCTCGAATGCTGGCCACTTGATGCTTCCGAGTCGTACATGTAAACGTGCATTCTTCCGTACAATAATTCATTATGATAACGCGACTAGGGGGTTTGGGATGACCTGGCCGTACTCCCCGAACCTCGCCTACCTTCGAAGCAGCTACTGGCCCGATAATCACCTTGGGTACACCGGACTCGATGAACGTTTGAATCCTTGAGTGCTAGCGCTGATTGGCTGACCCAGCTCCCAGGACCGATCTAGTAGGGTCTGACCCATGGTTTTCCTCTTTTTCGCCAACAGATGCGCGGGTCAGCGCTTGAAATTCTTGGCAAGGTGTGTCAAGTATGTAACAGGACTATATGCATTACTTACACACGGGGATTCCTGTTCGGAAATCAAGCTTTCGCTCCAGTTTTTTAGCACAAGCGCAGTGCACGATCCAGAGTGTCGAGACATGGAAAAAAACGAGTAGGCCCTTCAGTCTCTTCAGAAAAGGTACGAGGCATGTCCCTTGACGTACCTTTTCCCTACATACACCACCTGTAGTGCTAGTTCTCGGAATGCATCACGCAAATCGGTCACGCCGTGCATGGTGTCAATCGAGCAAGTCAGTATTGACGCGTGGGTGGACGGAAACTTGTAATCTAAACCTCGTAACTAGGAATCCGGCCAGAAGCCAGCGAGGCGGGCGGGGCGGGACCAACCTCCTGCCCACGAAAGATAAATATGCATGTCCTATATCATACCAATCACGATCACCGTTACTCAGGTGAGTAAGCTCGCTAGACGCCTCGCCGTTTCCCCGTCCATGTGACAGCGCTTGACTAATACGCGGACCATCTTCTCCCCCTTTGGTGGATTCCTGCTCTGCAAGAAACTCCCCAGACCTGCTAGTAATCTTGCCAACCACGACTCTGGTTCCATCGAAAACTTTCGTTTGTTTTTCAACTGCGACACGACAAGGTTGCGCAATGTATCTTTTGATTCGCCATATTTTTCGTCTTCCTCGATTCCGGTGACGCATGCATGGCCAACACTGTGAATGCCATACGTCTTAATGTATTCCGCATTCCTTACCCACCAGTCCTCCATTTTCACCTCCATCTCCAGGTTGGTGACGACCAAAGCAATGGGGACCTCCTTGTTACACAGCACTTCGTGGAATAATCGGTAGTTGACTTGAGTTGTTGACGTAATCCTTCCACCTCGTAAACAGAACAGCAGAAGATCAACCCCCCCAGCATTACCCAGCTCACGGATGAGCATGTAAGCTTTCTCGATTGCGGACAGATATCCATTGACCCCCATCGTGGGCTCCTCAAGGCCGACGGTATCCCAGATTCTGATTTCGGCGCCTCTGAGGGAGAAGGTATATTTGGTGGACTCTAAAGTGCAACCTTCGACATCGGAGGAGACTTTCGCGACCGCCTTCCCAGCGAGGAGATTTATGACGGAGCTTTTCCCGACGCCGGTTTCCCCAAAGAGAACTATATTGAGAGCTTCTGGAGTATTCCTATGGGGTCGATGAATCCATTGTGCGGTTTGAACGGAGGTACTTACCGTCGGATGGGGACATTTGCAATGCTAGTCTTTTGAATCCGTATTCGTGAGAGACCTGAATAGACGGCAGGTCGACTGCTTGTAATTGGTGGTAACGGGGTGCGTTGTCGCCCAGAAAGTGAGTTAAGCCACGGGAAAAGCAGTGTACATGTTGCGCCCAGGAGTCAACGTTCCATGGACGGACTTGGTCTGGACCATCACAAAAGCAAATCCACACATGCAGGTGGTTGCGTGGCTCGGAGGCAAGAGTACTTGCTTGTGTGGCGACTCCAAAGCACGAAGATTAATCCACCCAAAGGGCTCCTGGGAGAACGCACAACCTTTACATACTAGAAGAAGATCGGACATGGATTAACCAGCCGTAAGAATTCCTAAGAATGGGATCTGAAGACAATACGGGAGTTAATAGCTGCTCAAAGTTAACACTTGTAGCGCTAGCGCTGCCGTGCCAACATTAGCTGGTACGATGGGCACTCTAGCGAAACTTGGAGATGTGATGACGACTTGCCGAGGAGGTAGAGCACCGAGCGATGACATTCGTGGGGTCGATAAACTTGTCCTGACATGAACACCCACGCTTGGTTCTTTTCCCACAGAGGACCGACTTGCGAGATGAGTGGTGCTAGTTGGAGTCAAGAACTCAGGCACGTTATCAACAACAGGATAAAAATGGCGAGACTGACTTTCTGGAGGGCTGTGTGTGGGAGCATAGATCTGATGATCAATTCACGAAGAAGGATAACATGAATAGGGGGAGAAGCAAGTGAGCGATGCTCTCCCTGTATGGATCACCCTCAGATCCAACGAATGCAATGCCAGCGTAATCAAGCATGAATTTGATCAACAAACCCTGAGTTTTTCTGTAACATCGGGACAACTTGGAGAGTAGGGCGTTATCGTAAACGGCCAGGGATTAGGCGCCGGGCGGGCGGAGTGTGGCAGTCGCGCGTGCAATCGAGGCCGACGTTAATCAGTCGTCGGACTATCACGCCCGCCCAGGAAGCGGAACGTGCAAGGCGGATATGACTAGCCGCTGAGGGCAGATGCCGTGCGTGTTACACGTGTTGACCTTTCCCCTTTTGCTGTGTGATCCGAGTGAGGGGCTAGCATGCGATCTGTCCTGGCAATGGCAAAGTACATGAGGAGGGCGTGAACAAACCACCGGCTAGGGAGATGCTATGCTATTCGGGTACGATATTCGCGTCGGCGAGCAGGCAAAGCTTAACAGCGGTCGGAACCAACTGAATGGTGCCTACACAGCCACACAGCAAGCTCAAAAGGCAAGCACGCTGCCATCTCAGTTTCGCACGCCTCTCTCAGGGCCATCCTCTCTCTCTTCCGACGACGGCGACGACGACGACCTTCACGCCCTCCCTCACATCCTACACGTCGTTCATCTCCGCGATGGCGACGCGTCGAACGCTGCTTGTCGGTATCGCTGCAGCCTCTCTCCCCGCTGTGGGTGCATCCCCGCTTGCATCCGCCCTTTTTGGCCTGCGAGTCTCATCTCCTGCTGTCGTGTTCCTCGCCACCCTCTCTCTTCTCTCATCCAAACCTCTTTCTCCTCCCTCTTCTTCCCTAATCACCCCCGTCGTCGTCCAGTCGCGCGTCCCAAGAAAATTTATCATCCTTTCTCTCCTCTCCCTTGCCGCCTTCTCCTTCCTACTCGACGGCCTTGCTTATGTAGCCTACGCTGTCCTTAACGGCGTCTGGATACCTGGCACCGGCGTGGAACTTGCCGCCCTTCTCGGCCTCATCGTCTATGCCGCTCTCGCCGCCCTTGGGGCTTACAAGGGCGTGAACAACACTGAGATTTGGTCTCGCAAGCGTGTCAAAGCTGCCATCTTTGTTGCACTGGCGCTTGATATCGCTCAGGTGGTCCTCCTTACCCTCTCTGTCACTACTCGTGGTGAGTACTAATATACATCTGCGAGTGTCGTATGCTCATTCTCATCCGCCCACATCAGATCCGAGGCATATTTGTGATGTCTCCAAACTCTCAAAGTGCATTCCAGAGATACTCCACTTTTTCACTCCCCTCTTCCGTGTCATTGTCCTTCTTCCCCTCTTCTTTGTTCTCTTTTTGCCACATGTTGTCTATGTTCCTGCTGAGTTGCAAACCGAGACTGCGGAAGCTGAAAGTGCCCCTCTTGTTGGTCAATCAAGTGTACTTCAGGAGGAGGGTGCTGAAGCTGTTTCGGGAGGTGAGAGTAGCAAGTATGGTACCTTTGCTGCAAACGGACAGCCCCAGTCAAACACGGTAGCGATTGCTCCTGAGGTAAGCTAGCGTACCCCTGCCATTGCATGGGTGCTCATCTCACTCGATCAAGTTCAACTCGTCAGTAGCTATATTATGGCGATTGGGTCCTTACGTCCTCCCTGCCAAGGGTCTCATTGTGAGTTTCGATGGGTCCATCTATTCTAACCTGATGGACTACCTCATCAGTTGTTTATCACATTGCTTCATGTTTTGGTCCGAATCATCACCCCTCTCCTTCCGCTTTCTCTTGGTCCAGCCGTCAATACATTCCTATCTTCACCATCTGGACCAATCTCAGCCCCTCTTGGCACTTCTCCGTACACATACATCCTTGTGTTTGCTTTCCTGCACCTCCTCGTCTCTAACGGTGGCATCCCGAACCTTATCAAAGTTATTGTTTTGCGTCTGGGTTCTGATGCTGATGATGCTTTGTCATCTCACTATATCGATCATGTACTCGGGCTCTCCCTTGGCTCAAGCAGAGTTAAAGCTTCGGAGGATCTGCATGCTACGGCAAGCGGTGCGATCACAAAGGTCCTGGATGTCGTTCTGGTCCTTACAGCGGCGATTAACGATGGCTTGATTGGTGCGATTGTGCTAGGGGTACTCTTTGGTTGGCAGTTTGGTCTCGCCATCTTGATCGCATTGGGTATATATGGTATGTTCATTTGGCGTCCACGATCTGGTCATAATCTTACCATATGTGTAGGATATATCGTTTGCCTTACTTCCCCTTCGATTCTCTCTGCTCGCCCTGCGAGGGTTTCTGCTTTTGCATTCGCCCAGGCTCTGCTTGCTTCTAGCGCACTCTTGCTTGGTAGTTTGTACATTGCCAAGGGTGTCACGGAAGGCATCTGGAGTGCTGGTGCCTGGGTTATTTGGGTGTGGTATTGGAGTGTCCTATTCCTCCCTCTCGCTTGGACTCCTTCGCTGCGAGCTGCTACGAGCGACGCGAGATCTATTTTCAAGGTACTCGACAAACCTAGGGGGATTGTACATGGCAAGGGTACTATCGATGGAAATGGTGGTATCGAAGTCAAGTTTGGTATGTATCTCTGACTTTCTATAGTCGACTTTGTCTAATCTATGAACATAAGAGAATGTGTCTCTTACGTATCCTTATACTGACACACAGGAACCGGCTTCTGCCCTCACTAGTGTTTCATTTGTGCTTCCAGCTTCTTCGGTCACCGCCATTGTCAGTCCTCCCGCCTCTACAAGATCAGGTATCTTGAAGGCTCTTTATCGCCTTTCTGATGTTGACTCTGGTTCCATCCACCTCAATGGTATCCCTATTCATTCCCTTTCACTTGCCTCGCTTCGTCCTCTTGTTGCCGCCGTCCCCGATATCTGTTCCGAGGGCCGCTCGAAGGCTATTTCGCGTGCTTTGGGAAAGGATGCCAAGGTTGTCCTTGTCGAGGGTGCTTTGGAGCGTGCATTGATCGGTGGCAGGACCGTAGTTTGGGAAGTTGGAACGAACGGACTTGATGGTGTGGAAGGTGTGGATCAGTGAGTTGATGAGTGTCATTTTTAAACTACGGGCTTACCAACCTTTACAGGATTTTGGTCCTCAAAGATGGCCAACTTGTAGAATCTGGGTCCTTTCAAGAGCTTATACAGTTAGATGGCTTGTTTGGGTCGTTGTGGGCCGACCATGTCGGTGTCGGTGCTTCCGTTCCTGGCTCTTACTCTGTAACGGCATCCGGTGCTGTGGAAGGATATGACACCTTGGCCACTGATGTTCAAGCTCACTCCCAGATTGGCGAGGCCCCTGCTGCAGAGACTTTTATTTCGGACCCACTACGTGCATCTATTCGTGCTGCTTCTGTCCGCGCTCCGACAGCTTCAATCCGTGCGCCGTCAATCAAGCTCAGTGCCAGTATTAAAGCGGAGAGCGTTGCACCATCTGTACCAATCAAGGACTTCCCGGCTCCCGGCTCCCTCCCTTCCGTACCAGGAGAACCAGAGCCGGTTGCTTTCCCTACTTCATCAGAAATTACTTCACCGGTCGCATTCCAATCGTCTTCAGCGCCAGGGCCCATCGCATTTCCCAAGACCGATGACTCGCGGTCTATTGACAGCGGCTCACAGGCCCACGTTCGCCTCCCTACGTCTATTACGTTTGATACAACTGCTACGCCCCCACGAGTCTCCACGCCGGATCCTACTGGTGCTCCCGCTTCATCCCCCAGTCCTGATGTGGAAGGCAAGAGAAAACGAATTTCGTCGCAGAATTTCTCACGGTTGGCCAGGAGAATTTCCCTTTCTACGCCTAGAAAAGGGGCAGGGATACAAGGTATTCCGGGTATCGCTGGCATTGCCGGTGTGTTGAGACGGGACACAAGTACCAGGTCCTCGGACAAGGGGGAAAATGGCACGAGGGAAAGCACTGATGTTACTGGTGGAAGCTCAAGCGCGCCAGAAACCGCACGGAATTCGGGAGAGATCAGTGCGGAGCGGACCGAGAAGGACAAGGAGCGCGAGGAAAAGAAACGTAAGAGAAAGAGCTTCATGGAGGTGGTTGGTGCGAGATGGAGTGAGAGCAGTGCAGTCGCGATGTCGCCGACAACGGACGCCGAGTCACGTGGACCTAGCGCTGGCGATGCTTGAAGGCGAAAATCAAGGATCACTGCCTCTGCGTCATCTTATTTCTTTCATTTCTTCCTGTTTCTTTTACTGCCCCGATTCTGTTCTACCCCACATTGAAGCCGTTGCACTGTGGGTCTTCATTTTTACTCCCATTTCTCATTCACGCATATCTCCAACGATCTATTTTTCTCTGTTTCCTGGAGAAGTCTCAACAACGAGCATCGAATAGTTGTTTTATAGTCGCCTCACTCATCACAGGTACTCGTTTGAATTAGCTTACGATCACTCCACGCCCTGATTATGACCCCAATCCACAAGCTTTAACGATTGTTAGGGGGAAACCTCGGGCGTCGTTCTCGATATGGTGGTTGGACCATTTGAAATTGATAACAAGGGACCGCCACGAAGCGCTGGACACGACGGCGAGTTCTCAGTGGGGCAAGTCGGTCAATGGTATCGGCGGTGGACTGTTCCTCTGTTTCTCGCAGCGGTCCAGTAGAGTAAAGCCAGTATGTGACGGAACATTGGCTCAAGAGGCAACCGAGTCTAGATCAAGTCAACCAGTTAGAGTTCAGGCCGGAGTTTAAACTGGGAGGGGGACGAATTATAAAGAGGGGTATCTGAGAACCCTCATTTCATTCTATCCCTCTTTCGCACGTCCACGTCCCTTTGCATTCAGTGTTTCTGGTTCTCGGTTACGTTCCGTCTCCTGTACGACGATATCAAACCAAATCTAGTGTATTATCAGTGGTCTGCCATCACCTTCTCGTCTCCATCGCATCATCATGACTTCCAAAATCTATGTTGGGTCAGTCTACCTTCGCATTGAGCACATCTAACTCGAGCTTCTTCCTTTGGTGGAAGGAAGCGAAACTGATTCATTGGCTTTATTCCCGTTCTCGCGTCTGTAGAAATTTGAGTTGGAATACAACCGATGATGCTTTGCGACAAGTCAGTGCTGACTATAGCAGGGATCAGAGAATGGCCCTTCGCTATGCTGTCTCGTTTGTCTCTGAATGAATGTTTCTTACGCCTCCTTACTTTGCATGGTCCTGACTGCTGTTGCTGCCGCGTTCACGCATCAACAATGTCACAAAATTAGGCTTTCTCACCATTTGGACAAGTGCTCGATGTGCGCGTCGTTTTCTATCTTGCCGTCTGAAAGCTTATTCGCCACAACGCGTCATCATCTGCGATGGTCTCTGCCCCGATGCAGAGTATTGTCATGCGCGATCGCGATACCGGTCGTTCGCGTGGTTTTGGGTTTGTTACCTATGGGACCTCGGATGAAGCTACTGCCGCTATTGCAGCACTCAACGAGCACGAGCTCGATGGCAGGAGAGTTAAAGTAAATATGGCCAATGCCCGTGGGAGCGGTGGCGGAAGCGGAGGGTTTGGTCCACCCCCTGGCGGCTTTGGCGGAGGCTATGGCGGTGAGTTTTTGAATGCGCTTGGTCTTTGTTGGTATGCTTAGCTTGGAACCAGGAGGTTATTCTGGTGGTCAGGGTTATGCCCCCGTCCCAGGATACGGTGGAGCCTTTGGTGGGCAGGGTTTGTTCCTTGTTCCATTGGTGTTTTTGGATTCTGACGTGCTTCCAGGCGGTGCTTTTGGTGCCTATGGTGGTGCTCAACAAGGGTACCAAGGAGGCGGATACCCAGGGTACCAGCAACAGACTGGGAGTGGATATGGCTACTAAGTCTGGTATGTAAACCTCGTCTCCGACTTGTTCACGTCCTGATCCTTGGAGACTTGCAGTTGAAGCTTTCTGTGTTCTTCCTTTTTCTTGACCAATCCTTCCTTCTCTGCAATGCTTGCCACTCTGTCAATGGATTTCCAACCACAAGGTAGTGCCATGCTCATGCAGTCTGTAAATGTAAAAAGAAATACTCGCATACGATCGTAGGATCTTGATCCTCTTTCTTCCTCTTCTGCTGTACTTGCACAGTATTTCTTTGTGTATTATTGAGACAACACGCTTATTTCCTCCGCCAACCGCAAGCTCACCAACCTCGTGACTGGCTGTTCTCTGCAATCGATCACCAAGTATCGGAGGGGGAAACAACCATAACATGTACAAGAGACAGCAGCTAGAGACGTGCAACAGGATCAACACCATAATTGCCTGGCGTCATGTACAGAGAGAGACATGATCTGTTAGTATCGCCAGGTTGTGGTTCAACGTCGGAGTTCAAATCACCAATTTCCACCCCCGCCGCCGTAATGTCCGCCGCCGCCGCCGCCATACCCACCGCCACCGCCACTGTATCTGCCACCCCCGCCGCCACCAGAGTAGCCACCGCCGTAGCCACCGCCACCACCACCTCCTCCTCCGGGCCTAGCGTTCGCCAAGTTTACCCTAATACGTCTGCCATCAAGGTCCGAGTCGTTCAATGAGGCAATAGCAGCCTGCGCCTCTTCTTCAGAGTTGAAGGTGACGAAGCCAAAGCCACGAGAACGACCAGTGTCCCGGTCTTTCATCACAATGGACTATTGGAAGGGATGCGGCGACAACATCATGATCGTTCAGATGTGTTATTTTCAGGAGACATGTATGAAGATTAATTTAGCAAAACAGATTGCCGAGGGAGTCAACCCCATCGTCGTGCAATGACAGGGAGAATCCATGACAAGATCGCGCACATCTGTGACTTGGCCGTGCCGAGAAAACGCCTATGTATGTGTTCATTTCAGAGGGGCGGTGAAGGACAACATGTTGAGCTACGAGGCTGCGCCAGACCGCGGGAAAACACCAACCTCTCTGAGAGTATCGTCTGTGGTACCCCAACTTAGATTACTGGAGTCCGTGGTTGAGTGAATCATGAATCGATATCGCCGAGCGGCGTGTCGGCTCACCCAACATATATTTTTGCAGCCATGATTGGAGAGGGTCGAGAAAGAGCGGGGACTGGGTACCAAACAAGGTTTGACTGGGTTCTTATAGTGTGCGTTTTTTTCAGACTCCCCTGCCTACATTCGGGCAGGTCAAACGCGGGTGGGAAACTTTGCCTGCAACGACGGCGATGCCACTATCTGAGTACCTATCAGCATGACCAAGATATCGATTCGCCTTGGGATACGCACGGACCAACGACTCCCTGGTTGCATGCTGTAGCCTCGAGGCCTTCCTTTGTTTAATTTGATGAGACTCACCCTAGGATGCTCCAATACGCGTTGCATCAGATTCTCATCGCCGTCCAACGGCCATCCCTGAATCTACGCATTCATCAGATCTATGCTGCCGGCCTCAAGCCTGCATCTCCGTCGACCTGTTTTGACATCCTTTCTCCAAACGCTGCAGCTCGACGACCGACACATCTTTGCACCGTGAGCGACTCAAATTGGGCCACACGAAACATCGTCGGGAACAAATTCATCAGGAGCAACGACATTGGCGTTGCCCGTCCAGCCGCTGTGCAGTACACGCTTGGAACGCCGTCCGTCCCCTTGGGGTGCGATCAAGGCGTGTCTGAAGCGCGGTGGCAATGTCGATATCGTCCTGTACTGCATGCGCCATGGGCGGCTGTCACACGAACAGATCGTGCATCTGCGCACTATCTGGAAGACGTTCTGTCAAAGAGGCGTTCCTTTGGTGCCGGTTGTCATTGGCGTCGGGTACCGCTGTGGATCCACTGAAAAGCAAAGTGGTGGGAAGCGAACGCCGAAGGACTGAGCCAGAGCCAGAAGCTGGATGTGTGTCTCAATGCTTGCACCCGTCCTGGAAACACCAGGGCGTGAGTTACGAAGAAACACAGCAGCTTGTTCGCAAACTTGTGATGCGCCACTGCGGAAATTTACATTCTGTTTCGTGATCGATTCAGTGTATGCATGACGAGATACTATACATATGGCTGGGCACTAAACATTCGTCCCATTCATTAGAAATGTGAAGCAACTTATACTCGTGATCCATAGACGGAGGTTAGAATCACCTGCTAGCGAGCAGTGAACCAACGGTATACTAACCTCGTGCATAGAGTAACCTGATCAATTCCTCGGCCTGATCCTTGGTCAACCCACAACGATCTACGAGATTCTTGACGGTTATCTTTTCCTTCTTTGGCGGGTTTCCGACTCGAACCATTCCTACAAGTCTTCTCAAGAACGACATGACCCAAATTCCCTCGTCCTTGTTGAAGCCGCCATAAGAGATCGAGTCCTCAAGCATGGCTTGGATCAATTCCCTCGATAGTGATATTTTTTCGTGGTGCTTCTGGTCGCCCGGATCTTCCGACGCTAGCGATGTGATGCACGCATGCCCCGCCACTGCACCCGTCTTCAGGTTGCAAGCTCTAAGGAGGCCCTCGCCATTCTTCTCCCACCACTTCTCCATTGGATTTTGAGATTCGAGGTGTGTGATAACGAACGCAACTGGGATTTGGCGATCGCAAAGGAATTCTTGGAAGAGCCTCAGGTTGTTCAATTCCGAAGGCGTGAGTCGACCGAATTTTTTGCAAAACACAAGCAAGTCAACGCCGCCTTGTCTGTACAGATCGCGAATCAGGTGGACCGCGTTCTCTATAGCCCTTCCGCACATATCGTGCCCGATACAGGTTCCATTGAAACCTACTGTATCCCAGACCACGAATTGGTACAGTCCAGTGTTGACCTTGTAGCTGCGGGCTTCCAGCGTGCAGCTGTCTATGTCAGAGGAGACCTCTGCTACTGGATGTCCAACGACGAGATTGACGATCGAGCTCTTTCCAGCGCCCGCCTCCCCGAAGAGAATCGCATTAAAGGGTCGCTTTGACAGCTTGAATTTTTCCACCAATGTCGTAGCATCGGAGATGTTCAGTTGGCAGTGACCGTTTAAGCTTTCAATAGCCGTAGCACTAGCAATGTCTGATGAGAGATCGAGGAGTAGTGGCGTTGGGGTTGGGGAGGTAGCATGGTCTTCCAGTAGCGCCTTCAGTGCTCGCTTGGATTGATCATAGACAATATCGGATTGTGGGCATCCGCTCTGAACCGTGGTGATGCATGCATATGGGAGAAATTGGACTGGGATCTCGTATTTCTGGGCGATGGTATTCCGGTTTTGTTCCCACCATTGATCGTGGGCAGTATCAAAGTGGGTCAAGACGAGGGCTATTTGCGCCCGACCACCAAAGAAAAAGCTGTCCAGCAGCCGATAGAGGTTACGAAGTGAAGCATTGATTCCGTCTTTCCGAGCACAGAGCAGGATAAGATCAATACCATCCTGTAAATTTCGCAAGAGAGCGTGCGCCTGTTCGTAAGGGGAAAGCGGACTAACGTCCTTTGCTGTTGCTTCGGGTTGATTAAAGCCCATCGTATCCCACAATTGGAATTTCTTCTCTCCTAGCGAGATTGGGTACCACCGGGCTCGCCTGGTGCAAGCCTCCACGCCTGTGGACACGTTCGTGACTGGTTTACCAGCGAGAAGGTTGACGATCGAGCTCTTCCCGCAACCAGTTACACCGAATAATGCGACCTTGTACACCCGTCTGCAGATGATGTTGGTTGGAAGTCGCTACTTCAACATCGTGCTCACTCTGCTCTGCCCATGATGACCCTGCGTCGGAAAAGCACTCCGGATAAGGTGTTATCTGGACGAGTCGGTTCTAATAGACTTGCGAGCGACAAACGGCGAATTACTCACAGAAACAAAATGATGATGACCGGAGTCACGACTGGGGATTGGCCCTTTGTGGGTTTGAAACCAGGTGTGAGTTGTCGACGAATCCGAATCCTTGCCCTGCCTCATGTCCACCGACCACCTATTCCACGCGATTTCCATCTTGGTTTCGTAGGCATTGCCGGAAGATGGTCGTAAGTGATCTTCTGGCCTGATTGATACCTCGCTGACGAGCGGTATTGTCAACGTCTGAGTTTGGAGGCTGAGCGGTTTAGTATGACCCAGCTCAGCAAGCCAACTTGACGGCCAGAAAGTTGAGGGAGCATTCGTCAACCTCAACTGTCTTTGAGCATTTCCCCGGAGTTCCCCGCACAGTTCGTTCACTAGCCATCAAGCGTAACCATCACTAATGTTCGGTGTTGCGGCAACCCCTCGTTGTCAGCCATGGTACACACGGTACGGGCCAAAGAAACCCCTCACCATCAGCGGTTCGGAGCGATCTTACCACTTTCAGTTCCATCAGCGCCTATCTGCCATGTCGGCCTCCTCACGTAACGTTGGCAGGATGGCAATGCTCCATGGGCTCTGTGCCCCCTCCAATAGGTATGTGTACACGTGTTTCGACGGCGTGCCTCGGTGCCAAGCAGCGGTCATAAGCAATATGACGAGCATCGAGTCACTCGGGTCGAGCCATTTCTCGGCCGTATTTATATATCCCTCAGCATCGTCCCCCAGCATCGTTGAGCCTAGCGCTCCCTCGTTCTTTGGTCGTACCCCTCGCTTTTTTCATGTTTTTTACGATACCGCATTGATCCAGGGGACTCTGACTGTCACTGCACACAACCTCCACGAATATTTCAAGCTACCTACTCTGTGCGATGACTCAGATACCATGGTCAGTGGCAAACTTCCGATGAAGTACCGGCTTACATGTTTCAATACAATACCAGTTCTTATGACCGAGTTTGGCCCCAACCCTCTAGCTCGATCGTTCCCGAGGGAGAGCATCTGCGCAATGCGGGTGCCACGTCAGTATAAGCATCGATGTTGACAGCTCCAGATTCTGATGATAGCTCACTAGCAGCCATCTACATGCACCACCACCTACGACCTCACGTCTTGATATAGCATACACGTAGTAAGGAGACCGATAGTCTTGTGTGCGGGAATAACTCACTTCTGACCTTGTGACATCCTAGTAATCATTTTCAGCCGTCTCACGCGCCACCCGTCCCACGCCATGGTGGATTCTGCTCTCCTCCACAGCTCATGCAGCTGTCATATTCACTCCCACCTGTGGGGATTGAGCCTTCGGACTGCACTCCCCCAAACTGGGGCCTTGATCAACCTTCAAGGATGCACAGACCGTGGGGGCTATTTGATCCCTCACTTAATCTACCCCCAGATGCCACATTTGGAATTTCTCCGCTCACTCTTCACCATCCCACAGCGGATCCGACTCTGTGTCCCGACATTCCTTGTCACGGATCTTCTTGGTCCACTGTGAATACTCAGGCCATAGTAGATGAATATGTGTCGGCTCCCAGATATCATCCTCCCCCTTTCCCACCTCGTAATGCGAACCCCTTTCCTGAACCCCATCTGGGTCACACTTCAGAGCCGTACAGCGGGGCGCTGGATGCTCCTGCCTCTTACCCTTGTCTATGGACGGAGGGTGGCGTAGCCTGTAGTGTCACGGTACAGGCTACCAGATCCCATATGAATCGCCACTTGCACGCATACCATGGGTTCGGCGGCCCTGATAATCGACAGACGAGGTGCCATTGGGCCGGATGTAGTGAAAGGATGCAGCAGGGCAGCATTGCAAGACACCTGGTCACGTGTCATTTACAGGCCAAAGTGACCTGTCCTATGTGCTCCAAGAAGCTGTCTCGTCAGGATGTCATCCTCAAGCACCAACGTGCTTGTCCTGCAGCAAGTGCCTGGCGCTGAGCGTGCATGCACTGATGCGTTCTTCAACTTTCCTTTGATCCTGACATGTCATCGACCATCCCCGGTTGGAACTCTTTGGGTCGTGTTTTATATTCGATGGATGCGTTTCCTTTTACGTGTCTGCGACACAGATCACCTTTGTATGTTGGCGCTGTGAGGAAGGCACGCAATTTTATCTCCCTTTTATGCATTTGCTACAGGGTAGCGACTGATGAATTACGTTCTTCATGAATGCCCACGACGGTGACAGTGCATTCAGAACGCGTCCGATGATCATGAACCACAGTTTTGCGCCATGTGGGTGGAACGGCGTGCACGTTGCGTGCTTCACCTCATACTGATACGGACAAAAGGAGACTCCGCATCTCGCTCCTTTCCCCACACGTTACGACGTCGGCACAGACTCGTCCCTTCCGACAAGATCGATTCGCGGGCGCGGGTCTGATGGCACGTTGCGCGGTCATTGATCACGCGCTATCTTCACGCGTTGAGATAGGATCTCCTGTACGGCACAGCTACCCAACTCTGCTTGGACTCGACATTTACTGACCAGTGATTGTATCGAGTTTCTGAGCCCGTTGTTATCCATCGCACGCAGCAGCTCAGCAACCCCAAGTCGAACCGGCGGTGTGTGTTCAATTGCAAGAGCTGTTGGCTCTGACTGGTCATGGCGGCAAGCAAGGGCTTGACATCCACAAAGGTAATCGTAGAGGGCTTTGCCACACGGAATTGCTTGGCAGTGCGGTGGTAGCGGCGGTACACCCGACCTGCAGGGGAACTTGATCAGCCCATTTGATCAACTTCCGAGGTCCAGCCACTCTCGTTCGGCGCCCCTCCCATATTACCACGCACACCTTGAACATGGCAGCCATCGATCGATTACTGTCTACAGGTCATCGAGTCCACTCGTGGTTCAGTATTGTCCATCCTTCGTTCCTTCCACCGATCTGAGAACGCGCGAGTTTTTTTCTTCGCATCTTCCGAGTCCATCAGGGTCTGGGCCAAGAAGACCACAGCAAGGAACACCCGAGCCGAGTCGGTCCCAATTACGCGCGAGAAGCCTGCAATATGGATTTGATATCGAGGCCTTGGAGTCCGGCTCGGGGTGCATTGTTGACCGAGGAATGTCTGCCTCTGCAGGGGGAGCATTTCTGACTCCGTGCTTCTCTCCAGGTCATGCGTGCTTCTAACTTTGGCGTGTGTACGTGCAGCATGGCTTAGAGCGGTGCTTTCTTCTCGTGTTTGAGCAGGTCAAAACGAGGTACGCATCGCTTGGTTTATTGTATCACACCCGGCGCACGTATCCCCATGCACATGGCCACCGCCTATACTAGCAGTAAGTGCATAGACTCACTCCTACGGTCGACTATACATCTCAATCCACCGTAGCTTCATGACTTGAACCATGCGTTCATTACCGATCACGCCCTGGTTGCCATTGCCCTGGAAGTGACTCTTCGGCAGTGCAGGCTACTTGTGAAGACATCAGCCTCCAGTAAAATCTTGCTGTGTGATGACTGTTTTCCAGCTCATTCCGTTGTGATCCGCTTCGGAGTGCAGGTAACGTTTTCCTCCCGATCCGACGCAAATTCTGGAACAACGGGCCAAGACAACACGATCTCCGAGCTGGCACTTTATAAGGTCAACTTCAAAACGTCACTGTTGCACATAAAAGGGCCCCACCCCCGATCCTGCTTGGCGAACCTACGAGGCTAGGAATGTCTTCGTTTACAAACAAGTAAAGCTCCGTTCCTTGTTCAGTGACTCGACGCTAAATTATTCACGAACAGTGGGACTTTTCAGACGCTGTTCAGGCAGGGAGATGGTCGAGAGCAGTCCAGTTATTACACTGTGGCCTCGCGGCAACAAAATGCACCGGTCATTAGCAATTCGTCGTGCAGCGAGTTGCATTGGACAGGAGAACCCCTCCGAGAAAGGTATGCATGACGAGACCATCAGCTCAAAGCCAATCACGTCAGCCTCGTCGTAGCTATATGCCCGCTGATAATGCGCTCAACACGAATTCGTGGCAAAGCGCCGCTTCTCCTAGTCTTGCCTCCTCTGTGTACGGAGGGGGTGTATGCGATCCGCGCCATAACGAAGCTCGACTTGGATCGTCGTTTGACATACCAAGAGGCAATGCTGACATCATGAACCTGATGGGAATGGGGGTAGCATCACCCGCATTGGAGCAAGCTGCAAGCGCGTTACCCGCTTTCCAGCCTCGTCCGTTGCCTTCGCTGAACTGGCCACAAGCTCCTGGTCCTCCCTGGCAGCCCACTACTTCGCGGGACTATCCTGTGCATACTGCTAGGCAGCACAATAGCCACAGCAGTTCCATAAGTTCTCTTGCCGGAAATTCTTCCTTTCAGCTGACCGCCCCTTCGGAGATCGCTTGCAGTTCGGAACGCAGATTTATGCCGACCGGTTCTCTTCCTTCGATCACCACCCCAAAATCTGTGCAGCCTTCGACGTTTAGCGACCCTGCACCGGTTGTCCGTACGTTCCTCGCCATCATCAACTCCGTTTCTTTTTTTTTTTTCTTCGGAGGGGAAAAGAACTCACATGTCATGCAGCATTCCGACCGCGCGGCGAACGGTGGGAGCTCTCCAACGGGACCGTATTCCAATGTCAGTGGACAAGCCAATGTACGGCGCTTATGGCTGGAAATAGAAGAAGCGTCACGAACCACCTTCGGGACAAGCATGCTTTCACATGCAATGATCAGATGGTCGCATGTACGTGGGGCGAGTGTTCGACGCGGATGCAGCGCAGAAACATCCCGCGACACGTCGTTGCGTGTCACTTTGCGGTCAAGGTGACATGCCCCCGCTGCGGCTTGGCTCTGAGCAGAGCAGATGCGAACAGAAAGCATCAATTGGCGTGCACGGGTACCAGCACAATGCCGGCGGTGGTGGAAGCGACGGAGGAAGACGAGGGCGGCTATTTCTGGCGGAGTTGATGCCCTTCGCTAGACATGTAGACGCCCGCCCGCTGACCCAGCCATCCATCCCTTTTTTTTCCTTTTCACCGTACCTTGATAGAGTCATGCCCGATCTACTCGCTTGGATAGCCTCTACCTTGTATCACTTATTATGTAGGCTTATCAGATCGCGCATTGAAAGAAACGCAAATGTCTCAACATCAGGATTCACGTTCCCAACATACTTGAGCAAAGGACTTGTGGCTCATCAGATCGTGCTGGTGAATCAAGGAGAGGCCATTGATGTCACAGATCACTCGACTACATGATGCGCGTCAAAAATTCCAGTTGATAAAAGCCACTACATTCTGATACTGGGACTGTTCGTTGGGACTGTCAGTTTGATAATAGTTTACATAGTGCCAATACAAAATGGCGCAACTCCCGTGCGGCGCCAACCAAGAAACAAGGACAATACATACACGACATACAACAGCCACGCACATGCGATACACTGAAAACGGGAAAGCAGGAGATAAGTTATGAGCGGGGGATGTCGCAAGCGACTACAGCTATAATTACGAGAGAGGAGAAAAGGAGAGTGTCCTACTTGCCCTGAAAACTTTGCATGATCGTCCGTAATCCGAAGCGAAGGCTCGGGGGTGGTGATCTAGATGCGCGACCCTTGTCAGGGGAAGGATGCCAGTTATCAAACGTGGAGAAGCCCATTCTACTGAGCTTCTGAAAGCTACGCGACGGGTCTCGCTCGCGGCCACGTCGCGTAGATGTGGAATCATAGTTTGGGGCCGTCGACACGCGGGACAAAGGGGCGCCCCCGTGGAGACCAGATACAAGGTCTGGATCGACGTCAAGCGTGCATGAACGCGGAGAGTCATTCGTCGACTCTTTAGGGCTAGACCCGAAGCTCGGTGAATCGTCGTAAGGGGCTGTCCATGTGGTTTGACGCAAATGTCCAGATTGCTGTTGTTGTGATGTTTTTCCGCTTGAGGAAGCTGGGAACCCATGCAGTTAATGGTAGTGACTAAAGTCACCGAACTTACCGCTACAGCCAAAGTGTGGCAAAGGTTTAGTTGCCGCCAGAAGAGACACCCCACCATTGATATGTACAGCGTCCGTGCCTTGGTCAAAAGCCTGCGCAGTAACCTTCTCCTTCAGCCGCCTCTCGATGGCTAGACTCTCTCCATAGGCAGCAAGCTTTGCACTGAGAGGGGTTCTGCCCGTCTCTAAATTTCTCTCCACGTGCTGTTCCAGATGTTGTTCCATATTTAGGATGGACTGTTGCGTCCGCTGAACAAGCTCTTCTGCTTGTGCATGCGAGGAGATCGTGGAGACATCGATGTCAAACGGGAAGTGCAGCCTACTAGGACGTTGTGGTACCTCACGAGCTTCTTCAGCATCAGCGTCGTATTCCCCAAGTGCGGGCCGAACGCGCGGGCTTCCAGGGAGATGTGGAGTGCTAGGAGTAGCGATGCTCCATACAGCGTCACTCGAACTCGACTGAGGGTATGTGGAGGGGGTGGCGGCAGTGCTGGCACTACTTACAGAGTCCCCGCGCAATCTACTCTCAGCCAGTCCATCCTCGGTAGGCGGGGGGACATTGATGCTGAAAGGGAGTTGAGAGTTGGCTGATGAGTGATCTCGGGCAGTATGTAACTCAGGGCTGCTCAGGGGAATGCCGTATTCTTCCTCAGGATCGTCATCATGGTTGAGTATGATGTTCACGGAGACAGGGGGAGTAGCATGTGGTACGATCGGGGACTCCTCGATGGTGTCTGGTATCCTGTCGTACTCATTTTCATGGCCGCTCGAAGCGATACCAAGGGAACGCATCCTGTTTTCTAATTGCGAGCGAGAGCCAGGACTTCGTGCTCGTCCTGGGTAAGGAGTGGATTCTGAGACAGACCTCTCAAAACGGATGTTGCGAGGGAGGGATCCGGGTTGCGACGTTGATCCATGACCAGAGTGTGAGCGATTATGCATCCGTAAGATACCGGATTTCATTGGTGTACCAAAAATAGAGGTAGAACCATCTGCACTTCCTGAATCATCATCGGCAGCGGAAACTGTACTCGCAGCAGAGACGAAGTGATTACGTGACCGCTCAGTGGTCAGCACACTAAGAAGGTCTGCAGGATGAAGCGGATATGCCTGGATATTGATCAGCGAAGTACTACTTTCCAGTTTGTGGCGTTGATGTTGAAGGTGAGAGGTGTCACGGGGTGAAGTAGATAGTGGGATTGAGACACTGTGGGGTGAAACGGGCGGCGTGTTGGATAAATGCGCACGAGGGCTTGGAATAGGGACTGGGCGTGAAGGTGATGTCGATGGAACGAGGGACGAAAGGGAGGCAGCGCTGGAACTCGAGCCATCGGCGTTTGATTTCTTGAAAAGACTGAGGAGGGATAACTTGGAGTGTAGTTTACGAGAATCGGCGCCGGTGCCGGCAGATCTGGGCCGAGCGGAGCGGGCGGAAAAGGATGGTTTAACGGATGACTCATCTAGAACTTGTGGTAGGGAAGGACGGTGCAAAGGTGGGAGGGGCATCGTGTGGGTGGCGGGAGAGGCTGAGTTGTCTCCCGAGCGGGAATCTTGAGCAAAGAGTTCCTGGTCGGGGCGGATTGAGGATGTGGGGGGTGGCCTGGCTTCTGGGTCCGATGTGCCACCTGTGGTGGAAAGTGTACGATCGACAGAACGTTTGATATGCAAGCGCTTTCGCAAGGCTGCCTCTAGATTCTCTACGGGACAAGAAGGCGAAGCACGCTGCTAGGAGAAAATTGGCGTGAGCGGGGAGGGCAGATAGACAGGCCCTTACCGCGGTGGAAGTGGAAGCCTGGGCAAGCGCGTCTGCACACTCGATCCAGCCATTTGTGCGAGCGATAAGCTCTGGGGTGATTCCATGCTTGTCGGCACGGTCTGGGAATGCGCCGCGTGAGAGGAGAGTGCGGACGACGGTAAGATGACCGTTGGCAGCTGCAAAGTGGAGCGGGGTAGAGCCTGATGTGCCGACTATGGGCGCGGTTGTGTCACGACTGCGGTCAGAGTAGCGGCGAGGGAGTCTGGGAGATTGGTGAGCGATAAGAAGGCAGGAGGCTGCGGGGAGAGAGCGAACCTTGGGGCGTTCACGTCTGCACCGGCGTCGATCAGAAAATTGACGACGAGGACGTTTCCGCCCGCACAGGCGGCATGAAGGGGGAGGACACCATCGAGAACGGAGTTGACGGGCTGACCATGAGAGATGGCGTACTGGACAAGACCGATGTCGCCCGATGCAGAGGCGGAGTGGAGGCCGAGGTGGGGGACTATGAGGGGATTGGTGAGGAGGCAGAGGAGAGGAGAGGAGGACTAACAATCCGTCGAGACGTTGTACTTGACCTGCAGACGCTGATTCCGACTCGGCTTGGCCGTCATTCGCTTCCTCCTCGTCGTACAAAAGAAAGCCAATGCCACCACTTGATTAGTCATCGTTCCCTATTACATTCACCCCCTGTCCGTCGAAAATGACCTGGCCCGTCCCAGCGCGGCCGGTGTCATCCCTGCGCTCCCCACACTTCGCACATATGAATACGGCGTGCCAACACCCGACGGCAGTGCAACTCCACACGCTGAATGTCCCTCACCCGATGGCACTCGGTACCGCGGCGGCGGCGTCGTCAGCGTGTCCGCATCACTCGATGAAGAATCCGTCTCTTCCTGCCCAGATCGCCCTGATGGCGGCGGAATAACGACGGGGGGGTCCATGTCACTCCGAACACGCCCCGCGTATCCCTGCGAAGGCAGTCGACTGTGGTACGACCCCACCGTCGACGGCGGAAGCGGAACACCGACCCCCCTGCAACTCGCCTCCGTCCCAATCGACGTCGGAGGGGCAGCCGGAACGAATCCTGGCGGCAATCCACCGTCAGGCAAGTCCATCACTATCGTGCTATCCGTCGTATCCCCCACCGGGTGCCGGGGAAGTGGAACGGGCCGGTCCGCGTCCGCTGGACTGAGCAGACATGATCGCGTGCCTGACGTCGTGGTCGCAGAGTTGTTGGACGCTGGTCGTGACTGTTCACATCACGCCACATATCAATCTCAGCGCCACAGCCATGCTCGAATCACCTACCGGAGGTTGGATAGTAATATTCACCGTACCGAGTGACGACGTGCTGCCAGGCCGGGGAGATCCTTTCTGATCAACAGAAAGCGACTGTGAGGCCGATCTAGTCCTCAAACCGGCCATCTCCACAGCTGTCAATGGCGCAGGCATAGACACGTGAACGAAGCCAGCCTACAACATGCGGTTCTCAGCATGTTTCCATCTCGCATCAGAATTCATCCCCATACCTCGTCCACACGGTCTTCGCCCTGTTGCTTCGTGCTTCGACTGGACGGTGTACTGGCCTCTTGGAAACTTGCTACCTCGGGAATAACACTAAGCCCGCTCGAACGATGTCCACGGTTGGCAACGTATTCTGGCGCATTCAGAAGGTCGAGCTCGGACGTTCGTGTAGAAGATCCCACGCTCTCCCCTGAAGACCTTCGTCGTACCTTGCGATGTTGCCGCTCACCTGAAAGGTCATACAGAGAATTCCCAGGAGAGCGTGGCTCCGGAACCATCAAAACGGGAACATCACCAGGGACAGGCACGGGAGGAATGCGAGGTGAAGGTGAACCCGTCCTTGACATTGAAGACTGGCCATCCGGTGTTGGTGGTGGTCGTACAAGTTCATGGGGAGGTGGCAATCGAATTGTCATGGAAGCATCTACCTCAGGAATAAATCCGTCGGGGGGGATTTCTGCATGTGGCTGGGCCGGGGAATACATCGTCATTCGTGCCGACGCTGTCCGCGCACTACCAGTTCGAGAGTACCGCGGCACTCCTCGCTCATTCGAGGAAGATGAGGAAGACGCTGCGGAGCTATCAGATGGAGGGAACTGGGTTGTTGTCACAGTGTACGGAGGCTCGGCCTCGGGAAGGAGGTCTGGTTCTCCTCGCGGCCCCCGTACCTCGGACTCAGATGGAGGCAAGAAGTACCTTTCCATCATCCTGTCAGCTGTTGAGCGACCACTGATGTACCCTTGGTTGCGACCTCGCAAGTAACCAACATCCTTCCCCATTTCGATCCCCTCCTGGAGGCCCTGCTTCCTACCTTCTTCCCTGGCCATTTCAATTATCCTTTCCTCGTTTATCTTCCTTAACTTTCTTCGCAACTGGGCGGCTTCTTCTTCGGCTTCTCTCCTGCGCCCCTCGACATCTTTGAGGATGTTCTGCGCCTTGAGAACCTCTTTCTGCGCCTCTTCCAAGGCACTCTTGTAGAGCTTCAACTCCTCCCTCAGTCTAGCCGCTTCCGCTTGGGCAGTGATTCGCGCATCGTTGGCATCCTTGAACCGTATCACAACTTCCTTGATTTTGCGTTCCGCCATATCAGCACGATCCTGCTCGAACGCAAGCTGTGATGTACTGAACGTGAGCTGTTGCTCAAGGTCGCGCGTAGTTTCCTGCTCCTCTGCAAGCATTCGTAAGAGCTCTTTCGCAGTTGGAGCACTCCGGGGCTGCTCCCGAGATGATCGAGATGAGGGGGTTCTGGAGGATGCGGAACGCCTGCTAGAGGGAGGGGGAGAGGGCGGCAAAGACTTCTGGTAGCTATTGTAGTCATCATCGAGAGAGGCTCTGTGGAGCGAAGGGGGACTCAAAGTCTTCTCTGGATCGTTCATGGTGTGACCGACACGACAGCAACGTGGCGAGTCCCAAGGTCACAGCAAGAGGAGGTATGAGATGGAACCTGCAAGGTCAGTAGTGGTCAAGTCTCAACTGTTAGCTAGACAGCCTTCATGAAGTCGTACTCGGTGATTATGTTTGTCTAACTGGCATGTACAACATTTTCTCTATGCGATCGAAGCGAACAATGCGGTCCGCAAACCAAGGGACCCCAGAACATACTGCGTGTATTGCCTAATTTGGGTCAACCTGAACAGAGTCTACGGGGGCTCGGACAGGCTCTGTCTCCATGATGCACCTTCAGACAGATCCTAACGGTTGTGATTTTGGCGGCATGAGTCAAGCATCTCGAATTGAAGACGTGCTACGTTGTGTGCTGATCGTCACGTTGGGTAGGAATCGAGCGCGTGAATGGGCGTAATCCCGAGGCGACGACACGTCAGAAGAGCGAGCTGTGAGGGTGCACCGAGCAGAAATGAGCGCTCAGGCTTGCATGAGGGACCAAATAAGAGTCGCTTTGCGAAAAGGAGCGAATTCGCTCCCTCATGCACGGACCGTATCAAGGTCAGTCTTGTGCTATCCCTCTGAAGAGGCTGATAGTCCCTGTTGGAATTGGACAATACCGCACTCAACGAGATTTTCTTGCGCATGGTCCACATGCATGAGCTGACTTTTGAAAGGCAGTCGTCAAGTTTCGTCCAATGATAAGCTACGGGCCTATCACAAATTGGGTTCTTGCTGGAGAGATCTGGATGATGGTCACCTTTTCATAGATACGCGAACCGGAAAATACACCATCAACGGAGTCATCAAGCTCGAGCGAGGCAGTTCCGTCTGAACTCGGCACGGAACTCGAAGCAGACCGCGGTGTTAGTTACCACAGTATGCGTCCGTACGAATTATAAATTCCCACTTTCATGTAGGCTTCAGTGGAGTTATCTGTGATCATCACGACGTCAAGACGGATATCTGCGGACCGAAGGCTACTTCAAAAGTAGGCGAGATTTGAGGGTAGATGCAGCAGCCAGAATGATGGGCGCATGGCTCAAAGGGCTGTGGTTTGGGATCGGTGAATAGTGTTCCCTCGGCGTAAAGCACGCACTAATCGGTAGGTAGGGACCTATCCTTATCTAGATTCCATGGTACACACCTTGCAACGCGCAAGTGATTGCGGCACGATGTTGCCCAGTGTGCGCTATAAGCTGACCGCAGGCTGGAGATAAAAGCTATCGAAGCCGGAGAAATCAAAAGTTGTATTCCGAAATTCCGTCGGAACGCTCATAACGCTCCAACTCCATCAGTCGCACAGTCGGATGGCGGAAATTTCGGTCGTCACATTTCTCAAATGAGAAACTATTACATCGTTTGAAGGACATCGTGTATCATTGTGCCAAGTCGTCAGTCTTCTGTGGTCGGCTGTGTAATTCCCGCCTTGTCTTGGAGTGTGGTGGCCATTAGCATCGGGAGAATCGTTAGCTTCTCCTTGTCCCACTGACGATCCAACGTCACCATTTTAGGATCCGGTTGAATGAAATTTGTAAAACCAACTTACGACGCTCTCCGTCCAGTAAAGGTCTTGTTCGACCAATTTTCTGACGTCCTCGATAGAGTCGACATCGTACAGCAAAACTGAGCCAAAAAACTTTTTATCTGCAAGTGCAACGTCTTGACTCTCTGGAGTGATCAATCCGCCAGCCACCTCTATGAAGCGAGGACGCGTTAGCGAGCGAATAGCACATTTCACGCTCGACATGACTCACTCAAGATGCCTTGTTTTATATGCTCGTTCGCCGCTATAAAATGTCTCGGCCGAACGGTCATTCTTCGCACGAGTGCGCCATCGTCCGTGTAGTCTGGAGCCCAGACCAAGTATGGACGAGACCTCGGGACAGTCGAACAAAGGTGCCGCTTGTGTTGGGCGCACGGACCAAGGCTGGATCTCGACGCGCTGGTAAGCGTTTGGAGTGCCATGGGAATTCGGGTGGCGAGCAAAGTTCAAACCTTACTCAGCTGCCAATCTCGGCTGTACGTTGGTCCGGTTCTGCCCCTCCACGGAAACCATGGCGCAAATTCAAGAGTTAACAAAGTTCGTCGTTTGGGCTCCCGACTACGCGGACGTGGGCACGCTGGAGAGACGGCTGGCCGCGCGCCCGAGTCACCTTGAGAATGTTCACCAGTTGACCAAGGATGGGACCATGCGTAAGCACCGCATGGCAGCAAACGTCGTCTGATGGAGGCGTGATGGAACACACAGGTGTTGCTGGAGGCGTTCTGACCTCTGACTCTGCCAACGTAGCCCCTGCTGATCGAAAGTTCTTTGGTTCTTGCATCATCATCGAGGCGGAAAGTTTGGAAGCCGCTCGTAAGCTTATCGAGCAGGACATTTATTACAAGAACGGCGTGGTATGGTTATCCCCTCACTTCGACGCTTGTAACTGATGACACGCCAAGTGGGACAAGGAAAAGTTACAGATCCTGCCGATTATGTTGGCAGTGCCTTTGCCACCCGTGCCTTCTTAGAGACCCCTCTGTACAAGCAATCGGGCAGTGTACGCGTATCTGATCCGTTCATGCCTTCCTGGGCAGCAAATCGAGGGCCCTGCCATCTGGAATGCAGTCATTATCCACGATTGGAACGTTTGACAAAATCATACGCTTTTTCTCTTCCCTTGGTTTTTGCCGGGAACCTCGTTCCATCAACACGGTTCCTGACCCCAGTTTTCGGGTACAGAGCTGTCGTGGGGCACATTCCCGTCAGACGAGGTTGAAAACCCGAATCTCTGTCATAATCCGTTGAGAACGCGACATGCGTGCCCGCGTGAACTGTTCAGAGATGGAAAATATATTATTAGCAAGCGAAAGCGATACGGAAACCGCGACTGAGTGGTACACGGGCGACTTCAAGGCCCCTCCAGGCAGACATGTGAGCGTTTATTACAATAAAGAGGATAACATAGATGAAACGCTCGGTCAACGATACATATTTAAACCTGCAGTCCGCGGAAGTAAATTCGACGACTTGACAGAACGCGCAGCATAACTGAAAGCGGTCAGAAGAACAAAATCACCAGGTTGCATGGCACGTAGGCCATCCTCTAGATCCTACCAGAAGAGCTACTCGAGGCCCAGAGAATCCCAGTACACGTCTTCTCGTGGCGAGCGACCACATCCGGCCGACTAAACCGCTTTCCGCAAAAACGACAATTCGCCATAGCGAGTAGGTGCCTGGACACAATATGACGCGGGACGTTCATGCGTTGCATCGTCTGACCGCAGTTTTCCCACTCGCATTGAACCGTGTCCCGTTCATGCCCGATAAAACGATGATAGACTCGTAGGTGCTCCCCCATCTCGCGGTTCCTCCCCGGAGCGAAGCCGTCGCACCGCGGGCCACCCAGCCACCGGCATGGATGATAGTGAAAAACCGAATTCGATAGAATGAAATCTTCTGGTGCAGCAGGAGGCATTGGTGGCTGTTGTATAGTTAGAGGTTCGAAGAGCATTCCTCCGGAATTCGTGGGGTTGTCAAGAGGCTGGGATGTGGGTACGAATGGGTCGTATGCATCATCAACGAACCCGCTGTCGGCCGTAGGATAAAGACCTGAAAATTGGGGTAAGCGGGAGGCGTACATGAGAGGTGGGACGGTGTAATAGTCCTGTGAGTGACGTCAGACGTTGAGCAACCTCCAAGTCGAACGAGAAACCTACATGAGCCGTCGGATCCGTGGGATGGAACATATTAACATCCCTGTCAGGATCCACCATTGGCGCCATGAAGGTCCTGAAGCGAGTCACATTAGTGACGGAAATGTACTTGATTCCAAAGGACAAACGGGGGCGTGGGGGTACGTTCGACAACGCTGCTCGGCTGAGGGCTAGAGCAGAATCTTGACGAGCTGCTGTGGGAATCGTGTCACAAAGGAGCGAAGCCTTTATAGATACTCGACCGTACCAATTCACACTTTGGGCGCTCCCGCTTACATTACTGCACAGCAGGTTCCCACTCCTGTGCCAAGGGCTGTTCTGGGTGCGCAGCATGGTTGGTCCGGTCAGATTGAAGGCAGGTAATTCTAGTCAGGTAGGCCAAGGCGAGCACGAAAGAGGCAATATGACGACGTATGATAGAGGTATTAGCTGACAATGGGAGGAAAGAGGCCTTGTACTGTGTCGTGTTCGCGGGGTAAGACGAGGTCGACAAGGGTGAGAGGACGGAAAACAAGAGGTATATGAGGATGGGGTTTTAAAGCTTTCGGGCGACAACCTGAGTAGATTGAGTTGACGCGCCGTAAAGTTTGCCATATCCCCACACCCCATTTCCAAATCGAAGACGCCCGCCATCCATCAGCATTTGCGCGAGGCATTGACCGTATACCAGATCTCGCACGGGTGAACCCTGTATGTTTTGGGCAAGAACGGGATTTTTGCGGTAAAAGTGCGACAGTGGAGATTGCACAATCCTGAATGCCGAAGGTCCGACTCGTAAAGAGAGAAAATCCGGCAGAAATATTTTTCCGGTCATGCAAATGTGAGATAAATCCTTTGGAGACATTGCCCCAAGCGAGGATGTGCGGAAAGTCAGAGCCATCCAAATTAGAAACTTGGACTAAGGCGGGGGTTGTGGGTTGCGGGAGCGTGGCAGACAAAGAGAACATTCGTCTGGAATTCGGCGAGCGAAACTAATTGGTCTGATTCTTCCCTGTGATGCTCTGAATGACGCAGCATGCAACGGACATTGAGCAACCCCAGGTGCTAGTCTAGAGCATTACAAGGGACAGATCACGTACAAATAGCGCTGACCCGGAGCAGAATAGATGAGGGAAAACCATGCAAAGCCGAGACAAGGAAAGATGAAAACTGTACCACGGTCAGAATCGATTTCCGTGCTTCATTGTGATGCAATCCAGCTTTGATGAAGCAGTTGAACGAAGGGGAGCGTGAGAAGACCCGCCGTCGACTGGCCACCGCGCTTATATACCTCTCCAACGGACGACACTCTCCGTCATTACTAGTAGTCATCGACACGACCGTAATCAGGCCTGGGTAACGACCTGTTATTTTCCCTCCCTCTTCAGTTGGGCCGAACCTATAACTGATAAGGCAGGGGACATCGCGTAACAAAACAGACCCCTGGGGTCTAATTACTCCCCTGGCATCTGCCATAAGCAATATTCTTCACACTATGCTCTATTCGGCTAGATATATTTTCGAGGGCCTCGAAATCCAGTAGTCATGCCACGGTACCCTGTGGCCCTCGTGCACCGTCCTTGGCAGGATAAATCCGCGGTCGCCCTTTTCTGACCTCCTCCCGTCCTGGCCATGTTTCCTTTCCTCTCCGTTTCCTCCTCGAGTGTGAGCTCTTGCAACGGGGGCTCCGAAGCCCAAGTTCAGACAGTCTTCCTAGCCCTATTTATTCTTCCCAAGTGTACGGCAGGTAAGTACACTTGGACACATTTGGACACCCTAGATCAGCCCAGATCTTGCGCCGCTACAGTTCAAGCCGCCCAAGATGGGAAGCAACCACAGAGAGCTTCCTCTCCCGAAGAGCTGGTGGTCATGACTCGCCAGACACCCCAGGTCCATCTAGACACAAGAATCGTAAGGACCATCCACTTAACACTATGTCCTGACCTATCCTTTCAGTTCTGGCCAGGTGATCACCGTGACCGCGCCGCATACCCGGTAAGAACTACAATCCAATTCCTGGTACGAGGTGATTACCTAAACATCTAGTTATGCCGCCACCCGCTGGACTCCTGGAACCGTGGGCAGCCTAAAAGAATATCACTACAGGCCAATGACGGCAACTTTTGACCGATAAGAATTTAATAAAGCCGTGTAGGTATATTTCCCCTGTGTCGACAAGTCAGGTCGGCCTATGGAGATGTTCCATGACTGTGGTTGTGGACTGAGCATTCGCGGCTTCATTTCATAAAGAACTGAGATCCGTAGTTTATCAAGACCTCCGAACCCGCTTCCACGTCTCGAACTATGGATAGGTCTAACGAGATCTTTGAAGGACTGAGAACAACTTACTGGCGAATATGCCTATCCGATGGTCCCCATTGACCAGCCGAACTAAGGTGACAAGTCAGTTTGAAAGGGCAAATGCTATGAAGGGATGTACCTCGAGCTTGACTGTTTACCCGCCGCCCAGCGTCAGCGTGATTGATAAATCTAGAAATGTTGCCTGCATAGGTCGAGTCCAAAGAAAACGTATTATTCAAGCCGAAGACATAACACCGGTTGCGATGTATGGCAAGGTCTCTGCGGAGAAAGAATTGGATCAGAACCATCGCGGCAAACAAGACCTACCCTCGGCTGTCGACTGTAGGCTCATAAATCAACTCTCCAGTGTATTCTATCAATAGACTGCATAATGTATATGACGCATGGCGCCGGGAATGACGCACCTGTGATCAAATCACCCGCTTTTGCCGCTTCAGCTAAGAAGGTTCCTAGTCCCCAACCACTGTGTTTGACCTCTAATTCCTGTTGTATGTGAACATGACTCGTGTTGACTGATCAATGGACCACAAACTTTGCGAGCTCCGCGCTGAATTTGAGAATTGCGGCATAGTGTGTCATTGGCTAAAATCCTAAGCAAAACCAGGCGATGAAACCAAACTGCATGAACCTACCTCTAGATAATGAGTGAATCCGTCAGGAAAAAGAACCAACTGCGCATCTAGGGACACTCACATGCATCTGCAGTTCGTGCACAGTTCTGGATCACATTCCCGGAAGGCTTCGACACACGGACACCGCTCTGTCACACAGCTCCGCTTTGACCTAGTTTTTGAGCAACGACAGCCTTGCCATCGGCGATTACCTTGACAACGTGGGTTTTTCGAGCCGAGGGCCGTGAAGACAGCGGCTTACATTCTGGAGGACAACCACAATTGCGTTGACAATGCGATTTATTTTTGAAACATGGGCACCCGGAGGAACTGTTACAAGGGCCAGCATGGTTGCAAGGACTATTGCTAACGCAAGGCTTTGAGTGAAGAGAAAAGAAAATCGCTCAGGACATACGGCGTAAATTGCGTTGGATTGTTATCTAGAATGAGGTAAGACTGGTAAGAATTAATACGAAATCTATATTACCATTGAATCCGAGTATACGCCGTTGGCTGATGATATCCGGGGGTTGAGCTCTAGTCGAATTACGTGGGTACAGTAAGTTCCTGTAGTAAAACACCTAATTTCACTCCAACTTATGGACAAACCTCAAAGGGGTAGGGTCACCTTATAACAGGGTTTCAGACATAGCTCTGCAAGGTCACAAGGAGTGATATTAGGTGATATTTCAGAGATGACTTTGATTATGTCAAGGTCAACTTCATCCCAAGAAGGACTAGTCTAGCGCGATACAGACACAGTATAAGCACCCTGTAGGTAACAAGGCAATGGACGAACCTCTTCTATATTGTTGTTGATAAAACATTGATTTCGACAAGGACCCGTTACCTCATCGAGGATGTGAGACACCTGAGGTTGCGACTTGAGAGGTATCGGGTTAAACTCGACTGTGCATAACCTGTGATGGGTGAAATGCGTGCGTGTATTGGTCGGCAATGCTGCGCACCGTGAACACTGCAGAGTGGCTCTATACAACTTTGATTCGGACAGAAAAATGAATTCAAGGTTTTAAAGCGATTGCGCAAGTCGGATCCTTCTGGTCGCGTTGGAGGTGGAAAAGCGTAAGACGCAGGGATCGTATTTCCGGCCCAATGCAAGTGGTCACTTTACATGCACTAAGCACGACATCAGGAAGAGGTCTGATTTACTCGCCGTCTTCGAAGCATAGAGATTACACCAGGTGTACCGGGTTGTGAGCGTAACTTGAGCGGCAAGACATTGCAATCTTCAATTTCATCATGTGCAAGGGCATATTGAACTTGCAGTCTATACACTGCCTCAAGCACGATCATTTCCACTGTACAGCTGTTATATTTTGTCGTGTTGAGTAACCATATGACGCATATGACACTCACAGTCAGGATCAAAGGCAGCCTGCCATGAGAACGACCCATAATGATGGGTGTGACTAGCTTGATCGAAAGTGCGATCATCCGCATATGGGATGAAATCCATACTGTCGCTATCGTCACCCTTGAACACATTGCGATGGAGTGGACAACATGACTCGTATGGCGAATGAGGCTCCAGGGGCGAAGATAGTCGGATAACATCTAATTTTATAGATGAGATTTCGATAACCGCTCCGTCGGGTGAATACACTTCTTGGGAGACTAGTAGCGGCGCGAAGCTATCCTCTGATGCGACAGGTTGGGCACCAGACGACGAATTGAAAGCAGCTGCTGTCCAAGGCAAACCAGGTGAGCGAAGGTCGGGGTGCAAACGCGACTGCCAAGTAGACGGGGCAGTAAACGAGGTAAGGGTTTGGTGACAGTGGGCGACATTCCACGTCGTGAATTCTGTCTGAACTTGGGAGAGAATGCGTCGAACAAGTTCGGGTGTGGACCTTTCTTGTTCGGATAACATTCTGCTCCGGTCCATGAAAATCTCCATTGCATGATACGTTCTGCGAGTCGTGGGAGTTCCCAAAACACTAGGTGCAAGAATTGGTCTGTTCTAAGCCAACTGACTACCTCTACATATCTGGGATGAGGGTTCGAGATGGAACGACATTCTGCCTCTGGGTTAGGTGGAGGTGGCTTAGCAAGCTTGCCATACAGAAGTGTGACATTGTTAGACATCTCCATGCGAACGTGGTAGAGCGTAGATGCCTCCTGATACCACTGTGAATACGCTCGCATCTGGAGATGCCGACAGAGACCATGTGGCCAAGTCACGTCCGGTAGCATGACTTGTCCTCAAAGACCTAGAACAATGTTTGCGCGATGTCCAAATGGCCGTCATGCAGGTGAACCTAACAACTGCCAAAAAGGTCACGTGCACACTGCCACAGAACACTTCCTAAAATGACAAAGCCCAATCACCGTCCTTATACCATGGCTTCGTCCGGTACGTCCAGCTGGCCAGAACTCACGATTTCAGGTACTCAGGAATTGATGTTCTTTTAGCTGTCGGAAAGCTTTCACGTGAGGAATTTCGTCGCCAGAAAGACCTTGATGCTGCTCGTAAAGCCGGTACCGCACCTGCCGCACTCGACGAGGAAGGAAAGCCCATCAACCCACACATTCCTCGTACGCCTTCCATCCTTGTCTCATGTCTTGCTCGTCGTATCCATATTATTATCCTCTATTCCAGAATATATCTCTCAAGCGCCATGGTATCTCGACACCGGTGCTCCGTCATTGAGCCATCAGCGTCGGCATACGGATGATCGCACTTCCAACAAACTCGATGACTGGTATGACCGTGGCGTGCGTGTTGGTCCTGCGTCCAAAAAGTACCGTAAAGGCGCATGCGAGAATTGTGGGGCCATGACACATAGGAAACAGGATTGTCTGGAGCGTCCTCGGAAAAAGGGCGCCAAGTTCACCAACAAAGACATCCAAGCAGACGAAATTATACAAGAAGTCGCGACTGGCTACGACGCGAAGCGGGACCGGTGGAATGGATATGATCCTGCCGTGCATAAAAGAATCTACGAAGAGTACGAAGCTATTGAAGCTGCTCGAAAGAAGCTGCGTGAAGAGGAGATCGATAACCAGACCACGACTGATTTGGCTGCCGTTCGGAAGGTGGCTAAAGCTGGAAAGGAGAAAAAAGTTGTGGACCCCGACTTTGGCTCCAGCGACGAGGAAGATGCAGACGATGACAAATATGCCGATGCAGCCGATGCAGTTGGCCAAAAACTCGACACAAAGACTCGCATCACTGTTCGAAATCTACGCATTCGCGAAGACACCGCTAAATATCTCATGAACTTGGATCCAGACAGCGCTTACTACGATCCCAAAACCCGTTCCATGCGTGATGCTCCATTAAAGAATGTTGCCCCGGAAGATGTATGTTATTCCCCCCTTTCTTCTTGGTGGTTTATGACTCGTCGAATGTAGGCCAAATTTGCTGGGGAGAACTTCTTCCGGCACTCTGGTGAAGCACCGGAGGTTCAGAGGCTTCAGCTCTTTGCGTGGCAAGCTACACAACATGGTAATGATATTCACTTGAATGCGGGACCGACGCAAGGCCAGTTCTTGCACGAAGAATACAAAGACAAGAAAGAGATGCTCAAAGAGGCGACGAAGGAATCCATCCTTGCAAAGTACGGAGGAGAGGAATACCTCGAGAATGCCCCCAAAGAAATCATGGATGGTCAAACAGAAAACTATGTCGAGTACTCTCGAACGGGCCAGGTCATCAAAGGCAAGGAGCGCGCGAAGGCACGGTCAAAATATCCCGAAGATGGTGAGTTATATTATCTCGACAGGAGAGTTTGATACCGACATTGCCACTAGTCTACATTAACAACCATACTTCGGTATGGGGCTCGTGGTACGATGTTTCGAGTGGCTTTTGGGGCTATGCATGTTGCCACTCGAGCGTACATATGTCGTACTGCGCCGGTCAGGCTGGGAAAGAAGCTGCGAACGCATCAACAGCCCAAGCGCTTCTCGCCTCGTCTTCGAACTCAACGTCCGATCCCCCGGCGCAGGAAGCAGCTACAGAATCGAAAAGGCGTACAGAGCAGAACTACTCGAAAAAGCGGGTAGGAGAAGGCGACGTCTCTCTCGATAAGGAACGTTTAGCTGAAGCTCTGAGTGAGGAAAAGAAGCGGAAATTGCGGGGAGGCGACGATGAAGATCGATTTAGTAAGAAAACGAAGGGGTTGGAAAATAGCCGCCACGACGTCACGGAAGAGGAACTTGGCAAGTTTTCATTTGTGCATCTACGCGACTTGCTCTAACCGTCATGCAGAGGTGTACCGGATGAATCGTCGAAATGTGGAAGATCCAATGGCCAACTACGTGGACACAGAGGATTGATATTGATTTGTTTATTGTAGTTCTTTTCGAACTTGTCATCGTACTAGTATTTTTTTTTTTGGGACAAGCGTGTGTATTTATCATGTAGCGACTGCCTAGACTAGTCCTACATAATACGCTAAGGCGGCCATTACTATGGTCGGTCCGAGGGAAAATGCTCTTACGCACGCCCTACAGGTGTAGGGGATGTGGGTCCAGAATTCCCCTATTCTGAGGGAGTTGTTCATTTCTCGGTACAGGAAGGTTTGCATCGGTCGCCGAAGATCGGAGTGTCGGATGCTGGACCAGATCGTGGCGTCCGTCTCGAGGTTAGAGGTGTAGTCGTGGATGGCTATCCGGGTCAGTTCCAGGTTGCGGGGTCTTCCGGGGCCATATGATATGTTTGTATGAGATGGCTTGAGTAACCGCGCTCAGCTTTGCTCCTGGGGAGGGCCAAGTTTGCTGGCACGTCAGTGTCGATGTGCTCCTTCAGAGGCTAGGCGGTCCGCTTCTTCATTTCCTTTTTCCTGGGAGTGGCCCTTTGTCCATTCAAAGAAGGTCGGGGCTGAGGTGGTAAGCTGCGGCTTTGAACCAGGTGCTGTTTGCGTGGGCGATCCATCCTTGGTCCTCCCAGTTCTGACGGTGTTTCGTTAGTCCTTCTAGGACGTACCTCGAGTCGGTTACACATGTCAGGGGAGTTAGGGGGTCGACATCTGATGCGTCTTGTATTCCATTTGGTTTGATGCAGTTTATTACAGCGTCGGTTGGTAGTTGTAGCGCTATCGGTGTTTGTTACTGTTCCTACTACCCGAAATAGGCGAACATTGAAACAATCGATGGTTGGTTTTCTAACCTTGGTCCATGTTTTCTACGTCGGCTGCCCTGCTATTGGGGCTGGGCACTCGTGTCGCCCTCGACAAGTATTTCAGAAATGCCCCGGACGACCCTAACACGCCTGACGCCATCGGGGACATCCTCCTCCTCGGCGTCGTTCAAGGTGTCGCACTTTACTACACCCTAATGGAGTTTCCCGACTTCACATTCACAGTCGCGTTTGCGATCGCAGCACGCCTCGCAATCGAGTTCACGATGCTGCAAGACGTGAGCAAGTGCGCAACGACGTTGTTGGGCGTCGCACTCGGCGTCTTAGTCACCGACGTCCTCTCCCAACTCATCGAGGACGGCTATATCTACGATTTCGGCGGCTGGAGGGACACGGAAAGTGACTATGGGGAGTCAGTCGTCCATGAAACCAAGCGTCGCAAGCGGCTGGTAAAGTTCTCGTCCGCCACTGACTACACCACCGTCACGCGTCCCCTGAGCAAACCCTTCCGTCCCCCCAAGCAAGACCCGTCGCACAAGTGGCGTACGGAATCGTCTGTGCCTCCGTCGATCACGTCCTCGGCCGAGCGTCTGGTCGACCCGCATCGGGTCATGGATCCCCTCGACCGGGAGGTCGCCACACTCCGTGCGCGTGCGTCGCTGGCAGACAGCGAGCGGAGGCGGTTTAGAGAGGAAAGAAAATGGGCAATTTCTCAGGGAAATCTGGCCCGTGCCGCTCAGATGAGTTGGCAAGTAAAGAGGTACACGGCATTGACCCAGAGCTTCACGAAGGAGGCAGACTCTCGTCTACTAGAGGGTCAGTTTCTCTGAATCCGGCCCTTTTGTTTCGTGGATTGTTAACCAGGAATACAGTTACAGCGATAAAGGCAGCGCGACGGCAAGCACTGAGCGATGCACCCCTTCCAACTCTTCAGAATGTCGAGCGACTTCGAGCAGAGAGACACACCAACCATGTGCGGGAAGCCACCGCAGGCACCTCCCGACAGTTTTTGGTTGACCGCGATACGACAGTCAACGCCGAGACAGTTCGACATCGAAGACAGAGTTCCGCTAGCAATCTCAAGTCAGCCATGCGCGTGACACCGCGATGATGACAGGTGGGGATTGCAGCGCACTGACATTGCACTCTTGTTATCGACCTCCTAGATACTCTTGAAAAGATGTGTTTGGTTTTGGCATTTTGTCACATCACGTTAGTTCGACCTTGTAACATTAGAATTATATCTATCCTGTGTACAAAGAGACGACCCGGAAATTGCAATTGAAAGCAACAGTTACAATCATGACAGCTCTGCTTTGCATCACTCGGGCAAGCCGACAAATATTAGGATGGAGGGGAAGATAGTCGAGAGAAAGCCAAAGGTGGAGATGCGATCCCAACGTTGATCATCGGTACGACCTGCCGTTTGTTTTTCACGGATGTGCTGGAAGCGGATAATGACCCGTTGGTCTTTCCACTTGTAGTGGGTCGGGGCTTCTTACTGGAGCTCGCTGCATCAGAAGATGACCGAGGTGCGGCCTCCTTCATCACCATTTTCGCGTGGATCTCCTCCAGCTTCGAAGCCTTGACTTTTTTGGGCCAGAACAACGTGACGAACCTGCGCAAAAACTCAGATATCTTACATCGCATTGACTGCGTTCACATACGTCCAAAGATGTCGACGCCACCTTTCTCGGTCTTCCCCAGCAGCCTGCTTAGCTTGCAGCACAGATTCAATTCGCCGGCCGATGGCGGCAAGGGAGTCCTTCAAGATTGCAACCTTGTCATCTCGAGGCATGTCCTCTCCAGATAGCTTAAGTTGTTTCTGGACAGAGGTCGACATTCGCAGTCAATTATGAGTGGTACGCAACCCACCAATTGTTTTTTCACTGGTCGCAACTCCTCCTTTGTCGCAATTTCGTCCATGGACGGACTGACCCTAGTCTATCAAAAATCAAATAGTGATTTCCAACGTCGACACGCACCATTCATCGGATGATTCAGAGTCCGTGAATGTAGGGGTGGGTCGCCGCTTGCGTTTCTTGGTAGAGGTATCTTCAACTGATGCAACTGCCTCGCTTTCGGCACGTCTCTTCCGACTACTTGTAGTGGACGACGATGCCACGACTGTAGGAGGGGGAGTGGCCGAAACCTTTAGCTGTCCTTTATTCCGCAAGGAGCTCTCATACGAACGCAACTTCTCGTCGTGTTCACGCAATATACTGAGGAGGAAGTCGCCTCGTCGCACGAGGTGAATTGCATTGGGAATCGGTCGCGTGGAGGAATCTTCGCCTTTTTTGCCTTCCTCAAGAAAAAACTTCCCTTCCAGACCGAGCCGTGAATCCTTGGCCATGGCCTCCCAGTTGCCAAAGCCATAGAGAAAGGCACCAACAAGTAACATAGAGTCCTCCTGAGGACCCCAGCGACCAGACCAGTTAAGAGTTGGCCTGATGTTATCGATGGGAATGGACCAGTTATAGAGCTCTTCGGGTGTCATGTCGCCGAGAATGCTATTTAGGATACGAAGGTCGCGATGTCGCGAAATGACAGTTTCAGCATTGATATTGCCAACGTTGCGATACGTGACAAGAACAGCCTTGCTTTTCTGGGCGTTCGTCAATGTCTCTCCAGCAGCCATGCGGTCCCGTTTTTGCCGACTATTCTCCTCAACGGCTTGGTGGCAAAGCTCGATGATCTCGTCTGCAACATCAATGATCATAGCCTTGTGCTTGTCGGAAAGCTTAGCTTCGCTGGCCTCCAGGATCCTCAATACTTATATCGGGAGAAAAGCTAGGAACGCACGATGATATCGTAACGTTGATGGATGTCACCCCATCGTTGAAGGCTGCGGATCAGTACACGGACATCACGCTCCTTTAGCTCCATCGCCTTCTGGCTTGCGGTCTTGCGCTGAGGTCCAGGGGCCTTGGGTTTCTTTGGAGCCTGGGAACTAGCGGGTTGATCAACGTCCATGCCCTCGTATGAGACGGGAGCATGCGAACGTTTGCGGTCGCGTAGCTCCTGGGCAGCCAACTCTTCCGCTTTGCGGTCATCCTCTTCTCGGTCGAATTTTTGCCGTTCCTCTAGAGGAATGATGTCCTCCCAGCTCATATCGTTTTTGACGTCGCTCACAGCGGCGAACTGAGCAAGGAAACCTTCGCCACCAAGGGAAGCCCCACCGTCGCCGCCAGCGGCCATGGTTTCATGATCCTCCGCCCTGTTAAGGATATCGTCAAGGTCCATCTCATCCAGCTTCTGGTTCTGTTGTGAGTCATCCTTGTCAAACCTGTGACGCTCAGTATGAATCCTTGAGACAACATTTCTGTTACTTACATCTTCTGGGCGCCATATTTGAGAACGGCAGTTAGTTCATCTTTGCTCAAGTTGTCCGGTTTGACGGAATCTTTGACTTTATCGCCTTTGGAGCTAAGATGGGCCTGAGAGGTGTCCATCTGATTTATGACTGACGAAACATCATTCATTATGGGAGCGGAGATGCAAGGTTGAAGACCTACTGGCATATTCCAGGACCATTTTTTTCTTCGCTCGCTCCAAAACATCTTCTTCCATCGTGTCCTTACTCACAAAGCGGTAGACACTAACGTGCGACTTTTGCCCTATCCTGTGGGCACGCGCCATGGCTTGCAAATCGTTCTGTGGGTTCCAATCACTCTACAAGGAGGTTAGTAAACATCGACGGCACAAGCCTAAATCGCTTACATCAAATATGATAACGGTGTCGGCAGTCTCTAAGTTGATGCCAAGACCACCAGCGCGTGTGGAGAGCAAGAAAGCAAAATCCGGTGAGCCTGAGGCATTGAAGTGTGCGATCGACCTCTTCCGTGCGTCCGACGCGACCATGCCGTCAAGACGTTGGTGCTGGTACCCACGCAAGCTCATGTAGTCACTCAAAATGTCAAGCATGCGGACCATCTGACTGAAAATGAGGACACGGTGACCATCTTGTCGCAGTCGCACGAGCAACTTGTCCAATAGCACCATTTTGCCACTATTCATAACGAGACCTTTAAGGGTCTCCTCGGGGTTGTCGGTGCGATTCTCTGCACCATCAAAGAGGTAGGGGTGATTTGCGGCCTTCTTAAGTTCCATAGCGATATTAAGCAAGCTTATATTGTTGTTCCCGTTGGCGCTCTTCACCAAACCTTGGAAATTCTGTCTCATCGAGGTCACTGATACGTGTTCTTAAGAAGTAAAGGGTACAGACCTTTGTGAGGATGTTCTTGTAGAAATGGGTCTGGAGAGCACTCATCTCTACCCGGAGGATCCGCTCGCTCTTTGTGGGTAGAGAGGTGAGTACATCTCGCTTCAAGCGTCGCAGCATCAACGACTCTAATTGCGCGTGAAGTTCTTTAATTTTAGCTTCGTGATCAGCATCACTGAGGTCAAATTCGTTGGTGAGGGCGACTGTGGGTCGAGTCAGCATGCTGTATGGGGCAACTCGAAATCTATACATACACTTCTCCGGCATTAAGAAGTGCATCAAGGACAATAGCTCTGCGATCGAACAAAACCTGAGTAATGCGAGTGAAGACCCAGCGGGAACCCATACCTTTCACAGTATTCTGCAAAGGGGTACCCGTGATGAGAAGCTTCGACGCAGCAGAAAACGATCGGAGTGCCTCATACAACTGACTCTCGGAATTCTTCAAGCGGTGTGCCTGTTTGTGAGCGATGATCAACATAGAGTAGCCTGCGCTAGTTGTGAACGGACCTCGTCAACGGCCAGTACCTGCCACTTGATGTCCGCCAACTCTTTCGCATCCCTGAGGGTTAGTTCATAGGTAGTCAGGAGAACGTTCATCTTCAGCCGCTTGTTTGATTGACCAAACTCGTAAGTGCGAATGACCTCACGGGCGGCTGCTGTCCCGATGTAGGTGATGACGTTCAGGTTGGGCGCCCAAGTAGCAAATTGAGATTGCCATGCAGTGATAGTCGATAGAGGAACGATGACAAGAAATGGCCCATACTGATGCATCTCGTGGAAGAGGTAGGAGATGAATGAGACGGTCTGGACAGTCTGAGGAAAACTATCAGCACGACAAAACAGAAAAGAGGTTATACCACACCTTGCCAAGACCCATTTCATCGGCCAAAATACCATTCTCACCCTGACTCCATAGATATGCCAGCCAATTCAAACCAGTTAGCTGGAAATCTTTGAGTAAACCCCCTGTTGCCGATATATACTCCGGATCTTTTACTATCTTCTGAAATGCGGGTCGTTGATGCCGGGCGTACTGAACGCTCTTATAGGGAAACTTGGCGTCTGCCTCGCGGACACGATAGGCTTCAATCTGAGTTTTGGCAATCGGACGGATTTCGCTCTCATCCTCCCACGTACAATGCTCATAGTTAAGGCCAGTCCACTTGCAGAAATAGTCTGTTCCGTTGGGAATTTCTGCACTGTCACGATGTGAGACGATGCGCTCGACAGTCTTGTAAGTCTCTAGCTCCTCCTTTTCGCGTTCCTTGTCCAGGAGAAGAGCCTCGGCATCTTCCGTGGAGAGACCCGGCGTGTTGAGCTTGGCTTGATACAATTTGTAGGCTTTGATGTAGTTGTCCACGCGTTTCAGGCCCTTGAAACGCTTCAGAAACTCGTACGTTTCATCCGTGTTGTGGAGGTGGGAGAAATTTTTCCACTTGATATGGAAACGCTGCAACTTCTTTTCAGTACAACGTGCACGAGAATATGATTTGGAACATACCACGTTACTGTACCACAAATCTTCCGAATCATCTTCGTGGGCTTCATCTCTGCAATGACTCAGGACGGCCTCGATCTCATCGTCTTCTTTAGTGAGCGACGGGTCAACACAATATGTCTCAGCAGCCTCCTCCGATAGCATCGCGAGGTCCTGATTATCTTCGTAATAATTCGGAATCTTGTTTCCCCGACTAGAGACACGTATCTCATCCCCGGACACGCGAGGCTTCTTCTTTTTCTTCGATCGCGCACCGTAATCTGAGTCTGAATCCGATGAACCATGGCGTATGACTGCTCGGAATGGTTGTCAGTGGGTATTAGGAGCATGCATAAATGCACCAACCTTTCGGGCGGGGAGCGGACGAGACTGGAGGACCCTTCTTCCTCTTCTTTCTAGAAGCTTTCTTTTTGCCATACTCGTCATCTGCATAGGAAGCATCGTCCTCGTCCTCGTCCTCGTCCTCGTCATCCTCGGCATGGTCTTCGTAGCCCTGGAAGATGATATGCGGTCAAGACTGATCGGGATATATGATGTAGGACTCACCGAATCTTCCGCATCCTTGGAGGGAGGATCAAAGGTTAGGACAGAAAAAGGTAAGGAGGAGATGGCCTACATAGTGGTTATGGGAGTAGGTTGATGGTCCTGCAACTGGGTTCTCTAAGATTGCAGAGGGTGTATCGTCGACATACTCTGCGTCACCCTCTGCATCTGCATCCGGGTCTGCATCGGCGTCGGCGTCGGGATCTGGATCGGGAGGGGAATGAACGGAGGGCTGCGCGACGGGATGGTCATCGTCGGAGTCAACCTGCATGCTGTCGTCGCTGTAATAATTGAGGTTGAGTGCGTCGGGGTTGAGCGCCATGTGATGGACGGCACGGGTGGTGGTGGTAGAGGGGAGAGAGGATGGGAGGGAAGAGGTCGTCAAGGATGCTGTTGAGGAAAATGTTCACACGCGTGGCCATCGCTACGGACAACGCCGGGCAAGGCCCCATCGTCACCGCTCGTGACGAACTCCGGTTCTGCCGTGTCATATTCTTTGGACACGAAACTCGCGAATTTGGCCATTATTGACATTATTATTTCGGGTTCTGTAAATGGTTAAACCTGAAATTGGCCACGTTTATCGGTTTTGGCCATGAATCTCCCGCCATCGCTCGACGTGGTCGTCGTGGGTGGCAGTCTAGGCGCAGCGAAAATGACGGTCAGTGGTATAGTACACCTTACAGCGACAGTGGAGTGACAGAGGGAATCTGATGCTGGCCGCCACGCAGCTTTGGGCCCAAAACCGCCATGGACGCCGCCGCGTTCGATCAACTGTCTCAGCAGGCTCTGTATCACGTCTTCTTCGCTCCCACCGCAGCGTGTGCGGCCCAGTTCATCACGCCTCTGTCGGCATGCTCTGCCTCATGGCCCATGTGTCCATCAAGGGCCGTTGTCGAGTGGGAGTCGCTGTCACTCGCGCACGTTCCCCCCTGTTTTGGTCCGGACGGCGTCCGCCGCGGTCCACAGCATTGTCCACTACAGTGACGTAACCAGATCCCTTCTCTGCCTGCTCACTGCCTGTGACGATGAGCACTCGGCCCTCCCATCTCCGCCCGCTTTCATCCATACACCCGGTGTTGACGATGTTACAGGGTCCCACTCCGAGCACGCTAACTGACGAATGTCCCTCTGACTGACGGCGTATTTTCTCGTCGTGACAGTGCGACGGCTGACCAGTCAGCCTCATTGCCAGCCCCCTCGTCGTTAAAAGCTGGCGCACTGGACCGCGAGTCCTAGGCTCGAATCTTCCATCCTTTCTTCGTTCAGCCTTACCTTTACGTTCTTTACATTATGCTGTTCATTATCTGCTTCGCCCTCTTGCTTCCGCTCAGTGTGCTGCCCCATCCGTTGACTTGGGTCCATGAAGTCGGTGTCGTCGGTCTCTGCCCCATTATGACAGCTAATAGATTCGATCGAACAGACCATGCCCATCTCATGCCTCATCGCAGATGTCAACTACCCGAATCCCCGCGAGACGCTGATGCTCCTTAACCGTCGTGTCATTACCCCTCCTCTTGGCCTATCCAAGCGCACATTCGCCGATCTCCTCGTCTGGTGTTATGAATATGAACATCCTACCAGTGGCACGCTTCTTGCTCGACAGAATCCCAGCTGCCCTGCTGCAGTGGGGGGCGGAGCAGGTGGAAGCGGGGATGACAGTCAGGGAGCAGTCGGGCCTACATCTTCGGCTGGTGGAAGTAGTGGCTCTGGGGGCACCGGTTCGGGGAGTCTCTCGCCATCCGGTAATGGTACAGGATCTCAAGAGAACAGCGGCTCCAATGGTGCTGCAGCGCCTTCGACTTCCGACGGTGGTGCCAACAATGGAGCTGGATCCTCTGGTCCCGGTCCTGAATCGACTGGTTCAACGTCAACCGGTTCCGGTTCCGGCGCCAGTTCTGGCGCTACTGTATCACCTTCGGGTTCTTCTGGCTCGGGTACGATTAGACCATCGTCGTTGGGTACTAGCGAACCGGGGCCCCTGGCTTCTAGCGGCGGTACGAACAGTCCAGCAAACGCAGTTACAACATTTGTGACGACAACACCCACGTCGTCCGCGACCACAACCTCTTCGACTACGACTACGACGTCCGCGAGTTCAACTGCATCGGCTACCGCCACCACAACTGGATGCCCACCAGGTCAGACAGCATCAGTCGCTGCCACTGTGACAGTGAATGGTGTGGCGGCAGGCATTTGTGTTGCAGTATAGTGAATGGTATGTCATGGAGTCGCAGTTGCTAGCTTATTCTTTTTTGGCTTGTATATACCGACTTTCGTCTTTCACTACACCCTTTTTCTAATGAAAGTGTGATCCAAACAACGCGTCCACGTGATCAATTCAGCTGTTATGACCGCACTTGCGCAACAACCGATGAACGGCTGCAACAAACTGCAATGGATACCCACTTTGCTGTTCTGCCTCTAGGTAGGTCTGGGATTTCCCCTGTGGCCGAGATCTCAGAAACTAGTTGGGTGCCCCAGACGTGATAGATACCGTAGTATCACGACTCCCCGAGGAGACACTGTTTCCACCCTGCTTTCTGCGCCTTCCTCATCCTAGAACAGGTGTGTCACATCTCCTCAGGAAAAGAAAAGAAAAGACCCATCCCGAGTGTCGTGTCCAGGCATCGCGTCACTCTTTCTGGCTCATGAGCCTGACCGAGAGCGAGTCTCGAAGATACTAGAGGTGCAGGCGGTGGAACCACCCAGCTTACGTTCTTGGTTCGTTGGTGACGAGGTCATCTCAGGTGTGTCTTGTCGGGCTTGGTTGCCTTGGGTGCTGAATCTGTGACAGATGGAAAGCTACTTGTCATGACGCCCGTAGATCCATTGTTCCTCTTAATACCTGTACTCCGAGCGATCAAAGAGGTAGAGCACGCTCGCTGTGCAGGGTGTATGCGGACTAACAATCCTGAAAGCCCGATGCTAGCAACTTTCGACCGGCAGAAGATATGTTCGAAGATGCGGCGAGGCAATTAGCAGAGACATCCGTATCCAGTGCCACACAGGACACATCAACGTCTGTGGGGATGGAAGATATAATGAAGTTCGCTGCTCTCGAGTGTACAAAGAAGGCGATGAAGCGACTTTGCGACGTCAAAGGCAAGCCTGGTGGTTCATATACAAGCTCTTTTCCTTACACACATCGTCTCAGAGATAACAGCTGAGATAACTGTGTTCAGGCATTCGTCCGAAAAACTCATACAAGAACTGAGGAAAAAAGTGGCGATGTTGTCGACACCTCGCACCACGGAGTCGTCAAGGTGCTTGGTGCGGAGTCTCGCAAAAGATGCGTTGATGGAAGACAAACATGGGGACTTGCTAGAGCGTGAGTGGCAATTATGCGCCGAGTGACCGTCGGTCGAACTTGAGGATGTACAGTGGGAAGAACGAAGCTGGCTTGCGAGTTACTGGGACAGTACCTTCCGCATGACATCCGAGCAGAACTACTCGCATCGTACGAGTACGTACTCGCCCATGTTTCACGCGTGATGTCGATGCTGAAACCGACTCTAATAGCTTAGCAAAGCTTGATGCGCACGTGAAAGCCCTGGCAAAAGAACAGTCCCGCATCAGCTCTGAGAATGAGGTTGTCATCAAGAAGTCAAAGACTGGTCTCGCGACTGTTTCCGAGGGCAGCAAAAAGCGAAAGAAGGAGAGCAAGGGATCCCAAGGAGTGGAAAAGCTTAGAAAGACGAATGTCAGCGGGATGTCCAAGTTGTCGACCTTTTTCACGAAGAAGGGCAATTAGTAGCAAGCAATGTCAGTTGGACGGTGTTCGCAATTCCGAATTGCTTTGAGGGTCCGTCCTCCTCGTGTCGGACGACGTCTGCTACGGTCACGAGCTTGTGTTGACCTGCTGACCCTGCAGTGGTTGCTCACGATGGCGTGATATCGTCTCACAGGTAATTCCGAATCGGCCCCTCACGGATCGTTCAAAAGATGCACTGGGTCCTTTTCTCTACTGACATTCGCTAACGAAAAATGGCCAATATTCCTCATGGCGGTTCGCTCAAGGTCCGTTGCTGGGTTTCCTCGAGTACGCCATCTTTCTCACTAACCGCGTTTAGGACCTTCTCGCGCGAGACGCGCCGATCGCAGCACAGCTCAGGCAAGAGGCGGCAACGCTCAATGATATCGTCCTCTCCGAAGTACGTATCTGAACTCGTCAGGCGAGCGCAACTCATGATTTTGCTGTCTGCAGCGCCAGCTCTGTGACCTTGAGCTCATTCTTGTCGGTGGATTCAGCCCACTCGAAGGTTTCATGGGCGAGAACGATTACAACAGGTACGTCTCTCTTCGGCTTGCGATCCGATGAACCTCACCACGATCTGCAGCGTCGTGGATACCCTCCGACTCTCTGATGGAACGCTCTTTCCCATTCCCATCACCCTTGATGTTTCATCTGACGATATCACTCGCCTCGGTATCACTCCTGGTGCCCGTCTCGCTCTGCGCGACCCCCGAGACGATCAGGCGTTAGCCTTAATCACTGTCCAAGATGTCTATACCTATGACCGTGTCAGGGAAGCTATTCAGGTCCTGGGAGCAGACGACCCTGCCCACCCTTCCGTCTCTTATCTGCGGAACTGCACCAAAGAGTACTATGTGGGAGGCAAGGTACAAGCAATACAGGCCCCCGTACACTTTGACTATGTTGCCCTCAGATGTGAGACTCCCTTGTCCATGCCAATCAGCTCGTCTAACTCGTTTGGCAGACACCCCTGCTGAGCTGCGTGCTCACTTTAAAAAACTCTCATGGAACAGGGTCGTCGCATTCCAGACTCGCAACCCAATGCATCGAGCTCATCGTGAACTCACTGTTCGCGCTGCTCATCAGCGTCAGGCTAATGTTCTCATCCACCCCGTAGTTGGCCTTACCAAGCCTGGCGACGTGGACCACTACACCCGCGTGCGCGTCTACGAAGCTATCATGGCCAAGTATCCAAACGGGATGGGTCACCTAGCGCTGTTGCCTCTCGCTATGCGGATGGCTGGGCCCCGTGAAGCAGTCTGGCATGCCATCATTCGCAAAAATTTTGGTGCAACTGACTTTATCGTCGGCCGAGACCACGCTGGCCCTGGAAAGAATTCTCAGGGCAAGGATTTCTATGGCCCGTATGATGCTCAAGAGCTCGTCGAGAAATACAAGGATGAACTCCAGATCGAGATGGTCCCGTTCCAACAAATGACTTACCTTCCTTCCGCCGATGAGTATCAGCCTGTCAACGAGGTCCCTGCTGGTGTGCGGACCCTTGACATCTCCGGAACTGAGCTGCGCAGGCGGCTCAAGACCGGAGCACCCATCCCTGATTGGTTCAGTTATGAGTGTGTACCGCACATCGCTTTCGTCAACTTGCAAGTGTAATCTTACGTTGTTCGTATAGGGCTGTCGTCAAGAGACTGCGTGAAAGTTACCCATCGCGGAACAAACAAGGCTTTGTCTTGTTCCTCACTGGTTTGCACAATTCTGGCAAGGATGTCATAGCCAAGGCACTTCAAGTTGCATTGAACGAACAAGGTGGCAGGTGTGTTTCCCTGCTGCTGGGGGAGGCTATCAAGGACGACCTGGAGCCCAAGTCGCTTACTCTGGAAGAGCGGAACGAGAACCTGGAACGTATTGCTTTCGTTGCAAGCGAGCTGGCCAGGGCTGGCGCTGCTGTAATTGCTGCACCGGTGGCTCCCGAGGAACGCTCAAGAGCACTTGTCAAGGACGCTGTCGTGTCCGGTGCCGGTGCAGGGGGTAACTTCTTCCTTGTTCACGTGGCCACGCCACTCGAACATTGTGAGAGTACAGACAGACGTGGAGTGTATGCACAGGCAAGAAATGGCACCATCAGTGGATTTGTTGGCGTTGATGTCGAGTACGAAACACCCAAGAAGGCGGATCTCACCGTGGATGTCACCTCCCAGAACATCCCATCTATAGTCCACAGTACGTCGTACCGTGTTTTTATAGGGAGAAACTATGCCGACCATTCTTTCCTTCCAGGCATTATTCTCCTGCTAGAGACGAATTCATTGATATAGACCCATGCTTCTCCATCATAGACGTTGGTTTCTGGCAATCCTATGAATGATACCAAGCATGTAGAGTACGAGAAGTTCATATTAGCTCATGAGTTTGCCGACGTTCAATGTATCGTGCGTGGATATAAATTGGTAACCGACTGGTACGCTTCTTCTAGTCTCGGCATTTTGGTTCGGTCGTTCGCCTCTCTCCAAACCCAGTGATGTTGTCTCTGATCCGGCGAGGACCGCGTTCGTTCGGACGTTTATCTAGCCCATATCGATTGTCAAGTAGTACTCCTCGTCTTACTTGGCACTTGGCTGCCACACGCACCATGTCGGTCTATCATGGAGAGTCTACTATCCGCCCAGAACCAGACAAGGTTCTCAAGGATATAGCAGACTATGTCCACAACTATCAGATCACTTCAGACGTTGCATTTGAGACTGCACGTCTTTGCTTCATCGACACCATCGGTTGTGGTCTCGAGGGATTGCGCTTCGAAGGATGCTCGAGGCTGTTGGGGCCGGTCGTTGAAGGGACCATTGTGCCAAACGGTGCGTCGTGCGTTACTTGATGGAGAAATCCCGTCTGACCCCTTGGTGTAGGAACAAAGGTTCCTGGAACTAACTACCAGTTGGATCCTATCCGCGGTGCCTTCAACATTGGCGTGATGATCCGGTACCTGGACTTTAACGACTGTTTTCTTGCCGCAGAGTGTGAGTTCCTTGTCCTCGCGCTCGAATGCCGTCTATAGTACCAAACGTATATCATAGGGGGTCACCCGTCGGACAACCTCGGCGCAATTCTCGCAGTTGCTGACCATCTCGCGCGGCAGGGTCAATCGTTGACCGTCCACGACGTCATCGAAAGTATGATTAAGGCGCACGAGATTCAAGGTGGTCTCGCGCTCTTAAACTCATTCAACCGCGTCGGTCTTGACCATGTCGTACTTGTCAAAGTAGCTAGCACCGCCGTGGTGTCGAAGCTGCTGTAAGAGTCTCTTCTGCTATGCCATCTATTGTCCTTGCGTGGCTCACTGCGCATCGCAGTGGACTTTCCCATGCCCAGACCATCGATGCGGTCTCGCAGGCATTCGTCGATGGTCAGTCGCTCCGCACATACCGTCATGCACCCAACACTGGTCCTCGCAAATCTTGGGCTGCTGGCGATGCATGCTCGCGTGCAGTGAGCCTCGCACTTCTCGTCAAGAAAGGCGAACTCGGTCTCCCGTCCGTACTCACCACCAAGAATTGGGGCTTCTACGATGTCTTGTTCAAGGTGCGTCGCTCTCCCGACGTCCCGACAATCTCATTCTGAATGACAATGATCAATTAGGGCAAGCCATTCGAATTTCAGATGCCTTTTGGCTCCTATATCATGGAGAACGTCCTCTTCAAGATCTCCTACCCCGCAGAATTCCACGCGCAGACCGCCGTCGAAGCTGCGCATACGATTCATGCACGACTCCAGGCGCTGGGCAAATCCTCAGATGACATTAAGAGCGTGCGTATTCGCACGCAAGAAGCTGCCATTCGTATCATCGACAAGCAAGGCCCCTTGCACAACTTTGCCGATCGAGAGTACGTCTCTCTCTCTTTTCTGTCGGCGACCGATCTCGTATGACTGACGATCGAAATCATATGTCAGTCACGCCATTAGCTACATGGTCGCTTACCCGCTCATCTTTGGCGAGCTCACATCCGAGTCTTACACCGACGCATCTGCGGCCGATCCCCGTATCGATGCACTACGCGCCAAGATTCACTGCGTAGAAGACAGGACATTCTCGGTCGAGTATCACGAGCCCAGCAAGCGTTCCATCGGCAACGCGCTTTTGGTCGAATTGAACGACGGCATCATACTAGACGAGGTTGTAGTTGAATATCCTGTTGGACACAAACGCCGCCGCGCGGAGGGGACACCCCTCTTGATTGAGAAGTTCAAGCGACACATCTCCTCCCACTATGATGCAGTTCACCAAAAGAAGTGAGTGTTTTGTACTCGGTACCGACGAGTCGACCGAAAATTGTATACCTTTTTCAGGATATTGGATGTTGTCTCCGATGCAAACAGCTTGTACAAGCTTCGCGTGGATCAGTTTACTGACCTCTTTGTGAAGCAATAAAGTGTTCTTTCCTTTGTGCACGGTCTGTAGTACACAGTTTACTGGTGGTGCTTAGAGACCACATGTCGCGATCATCATGTACTTGGATGCATTTCACAAGACGATTACAAAGAGGCAACGCTGTACAGTGACCCGGAAAAACGATGCGCCCAATGAAAAATCCGTGAGGGAAATTTACAATTATACTTATTGACCTGCAGGTCCACTTGTCGACGCTCGCTCGTTCAATGCGGCTGACCCTTTGAGCTTTCTGTACCGGTGTTTCTTTCTGTGCACATGCTGGTGTCCTCTGTCCTGCTCGTGGCATCCGCTGGCCTGCTCTCGAATGTTGTACTCTTTAGTTACTGGAAGCCGAACCTTGACAGGGGACGTATCGTGGTGGAAGGCGACGGACGGGACGCCTAAATTGCTTTCGGATTCGGGCAAATCGGGGACAAGGGACTTTCCGGTTACATCGACGACAGGCACTTCAAAATAGCGTATTTGACGTCCTGTCGTTCCATCGAGAGTTGACGAGATATTATCGGTCGTAACTTGGTTGTGCAACCTGGGTGAGGATACAGACGTTGAAAGCTCCAGAACGCCATCTTCCTCGGGCACGGATGAGAGGCGCCGTTGTACGGAACGTGTCGAGGGCATCGAGCATGCATTGTATGAAGATCCTCGGGATAAAGTTTGCGGTGACTCTGGCGAAGGAGGTATAGGGACAATGGGCGAGCGGTGAACACTTCGGAAGGTGCCGACAGTGCTTTCCTCGGCGGGAGGTAACGAGGAAAGGGGGATATTTGATCCCGGGACTGGCTGGAGCGGCGAGAAGTGTGTGATCGGAGACAACGCTTGCAGTTGTTTGATATACTTTGCTAGTGTGCTCGAAGACGACGAACTTTGTCTGAGGGATGCAGCTGAGTTAACGTTCGGCACGATTTGCGGGGTCTTAGCGGACGAAATATTTGTGCTCGTATCGAAATTATTGAAATCATCATGTTCATGCTGGTCGTAAACATGGGGAACATACTGCGAGGCATTAGAACCGGACTGATATTTTTGCGAAGAGACAGGAACCGAGCGCTCGGTCGAGCCAACCAGTTCAGGGGAAAACGTTGAACAATAAGTCAGATACGGAGAAAAATGAGAAGACCATCGAGGAGACGAAGAATTTGGTGGCGTTGGAAGAAAATTTTGTACTTGCAGTTTTTGCTTCTGTAGCGCTTGTCTATATAGCTGTTGTTGGCGATAGTGTTGAGCCATTTCAATTGGTGATTGTCTCGTGACGGAATTAACCGATTCGTGAGGGCGAGGCTCAACAAAGATACGAGGATAAGACTGCGGAAGTCCTGGGGCCAAAGCGGCTGGAATGACAGGTTCGAGTCGCCCTGGGTAGACACTGTACGAATCCATATCAATCAACGAGGTTCTGAGCGCTTGCCGGAGACGAGCAAGTTGCCATTCCAGAGTACGGCTGTTATCGACCGGAAACACGTCTGCATCATTCACAAGACTATCGGATACTCCAACGCCGGTCGTGATCGACTGTCCTTCGTTCCACGGGAACCCACTGGCGATGTCTTGATAGGTTTCAATGTCGGATGAAACGTAACTCGGCGGTCGGCGTTTGTCGTCATGGACTTGTCGTTGTGTGCGAGAGAGGCTTTGCTTCGCGCGACTCGTATGTGCAGAGGTCTGTATCCAGTTAAACTTAGGGACTTCCTGGGTAGGAGTCCTCTTATCTTGTAAACGTGGTGGGACCTGACTGAGCCCATGTGAAAGGGCGTTTTGAGAAATGTTGGGGTCGGCAAAGAGACCTTCGGCGCGAATTTGGTGATGACGTTGGTCATCTGGATCCAACCCCCAAATCATTTGGGCTACATTATCAGGTTCCTCGATGATCGTTCCCTCGGCACCACTACACAACCATCGACACTCTAATCTGTTTCACAGCGGATATGGCATAACTTACGATGGACATCTAGCATAGGGCAAGGAGAGCGGTCCATGGAGAGCGGGTATGGGGCGAGGGGGGGAACTTGCCCAGGTGATCCAATCTGGAACAATTTGGACCACTGCGATAGGTCAGAACTCATGAGTGTATGCGTGTTAATTACCTTCATCTTCTTCGATAAGCGGTTCTGGGGAGTATTTTCTACGCAAAAAGCCCTCAGGAAGTTGAGTACCAGCTGCGATGATGAGAAGGGAGTCTGGAGAGGAGGGTGGTGATGGAGTTTGAGGAACATCGGAAGGCTCCCGGAAAACATGGATACGTTCGTTGCGTCCGCTATATGACCTAAACGAGTCACCACCCGCAACAGAGGGTGATTGGAAAAGTTCCACAGACGGCTCCAATACTGGCCGAATACGATCTGGCATAGAAACAACTCGTTTACCGTGATTCTGAGGCGGGATTGAGGAGGCTTCGCTCTTGTTTTCTGGCATCGACACGATGCGCCGGTTCATGCCTTCCCCCGTAGGGTACCGAGCGTGTTTGCGTTTGGAAAATCGGCGAGAAACCAATGGGTCGAGTACTGGGCTAACTGGACTTCGAAAAACAGGGTATGCGCTGTCTGATCCAATGGATGATGTTGAGATCGAATTATGGCACCTATTGTGTGCTTCCTGCGCGAGTCCACGGCGTTTCACCGGTGGTGCAGCGAGTACCACAGCGGGATCAGCATACGGAGATAGCACGACATCTGTCTCTGTCTGTACGGCTCTATCCGCGTATTCCTTGATGAGACCCATCAGCGAGACAGAGGAAGGATGGGGAAGTTGATGAAGGAGGGACGGAGTATTTATTCAAGGAAGGTGAGATGGAACAAATTGAATGTCCGCCACTCCGCGTGGTAGAAATGCCGATCCTGCCGAGTCACCTTATCACGTGATTCAAGCCAAGGAATTACCAAAATCGACAAGGCGGTGAGACGTTCCCAAGAGCTACTGGCGGGGTTAAATCCCACCTACGTCCTCCGTCGTCGCTGTCGCTCATCGTCCATCGTCCATGCCATAGTCAATAGGAATGATCATTTCTGACGAAGACGACACCCAGAAGATAAAGGATCCTTCCATTACCTTTCCTACCGTTCGTTATCCAGAGCAAGCAGCGAGTCGTCCTCTCAGTCTCTTGCCCGACTATGAAACATCTCAGGCATTGGTCCTTGGCGGTCTTAATGACTCGCGGGTCACTCTTTACAAACCCCCACTCCGGCGCCGCATCCTCGACTCTCGCCTTTGGAGAGTTGCCATCATCTCTCTTCTCGTCTACATATTTCTCACTCTTGCTATTGGCGTCCCCCTCATTGTCCTTGTGTGTTCTCTCCCTGTCTCCACTCCCGATTTCCCTCACTTCGTAGCAGAAAACACACGAAAACGAGCAGAAATACCCTTACAACGCGCTCACTTATACCATGGTTTGGCCAAGCAAATATGGTAGCACCAATAACACCCCAAGTCCCGATGAATTAGGAGTACATCCTGTCTGTAATAATTGGACAGTCGTTGAGTGTCCTAGCGGTACCAATACCGTCTTGGCCGCGTACGTCGAACTGTCTTTCTTCCCCATCGTTGTTGATTCCATCGGTTATTTTACAGGACCGAACGCTATGTTTCCCCAAACGGACAGTTCAGCATCACTTCGAATGCATCCGACACCAATGACATCAACCTTGTTCAAGGCGCCTTCTACACTGGCATCAACCCAAACCAGAGCGTTCAAGATGCTGTCTTATCAATCGTGATGCAATCTTCCTCCCCAAGCGTGTTCAATCAGTCTTTTACTTGCTTTACCATCGCCGAAAACTTCACTGCTCTTTCTCTTTATGTTTGTCCTCCAAATTCATATACGATCATTCCGTCAGTCACTCACGCACCCTCAGGCTCCTGACAATCTCACGTCAACCGACAACATCCTATACAATATTAGTCTCCTCTTTCCACAAACCGCAAATCCTTCGCAGGTCGTCTCCTTCTCCACGCTTTTACCTATGTTCGACCAATATTTCGGCTCCTTTGACGATAATGTGAGCTTGGGCAAAGTCTCTATTGAAGGCCCTGTTTCTCGGGTGACCGCTGACGTAAGCCATTTGGGATGGCTGCCGGATGCTGAGCTCATCTGATACTTTGCCACGACAGTCTTTACAAGCCGACAGGCTACTGGTAGATACGTCGCTTGAATCAGTCACAGGAACGTTCCATGCAACGGCCTCTCTTGTCATTAGCACCATCATGGCGTAAGTTCTGCTCAGTAACATCTGTTTGAGTCGTACCCATACCAGCATCTTAGCCCCATTGTCGCTAATATTAGCTTGTACAACGATCCTGGGTCCCAGTTCCCTACTACCCTCGATGTACACACGGGAAAGGAGTGTGTTTTACCTTTCATCTCAGCTTTTTACGTGGCTTTTGACATTACCTCTGCACAGCAACCTGACCGCCAACATCACCGTTCTAGTACCCAACCAGGATCCTTCGCCCCGACCAAACTTCATTGCGAGCCTTCGCACATTTTCCGGCTTACTGTCCACCAACGTCTTCCACGACCCGGCTTCTCCCCCCACGGTTATCCAACTACGTGCCATCAACGACCTTGGTCCTACCGATGTTGTCCTTGACAGCCTTTTTCAGGGAACATTCCGGGCGTCCACAAAACAAGCATCTGTATCTGTTACACAAGGAAACGCGAGTGTGACAAACCCTGGGGTTCCTGGGCTAGAAAGAACTATGAATGTGGTTTTCAACTCAACTGCACAATCATATGGGTGGATTGGCTGGGGAGATGAGGAGACGTCATTCAATGCGTATCAGGTTGGGGAGGCGACCATCGATTCTTCGTTAGCAGACGTGACGCTATCGTTCCTAGGGTGATTGTTTCTTTGGGGACGGTTGCAGAGAGTGAGTAGTTTGGCAAGCCTGATCTACTCAATCTGTCTATCGCATTGCTAGTCCAGGTATCTCGGCCATCCTTCTGATGTATCTGTTCTCGATACGCTCTCGTTTTCTTGGTTCCGATGACTCCCGAGTTCAAGGCCTACTGATATGGTAATGTAACCTGAGCGATATCTTACATTCTTTGTATGATCGTAAGTTAATAGATGGACTTGCATTGCACTATTCTTTGAATATTCTTGTAACATTATTCGTCGTTTATACATCCATGCCATCTTCCCATACCCTGCGATGCCTCACCAGTGGTACCACCATCACCCGCTCTGCGTCTTCTTCCCTTGGTGGGCCCATATTCCGCCAGCAGGGCGTACAGAGCAAACATGGGCTTTCACCTAGCCGAATATCCCCAATAACTGTAAGCACTGCAGGAACCTTGGCACAGGCTTTGCAAATATTGCCAAGGGCAGGTGTAACATACACGGTGAGGGGGTAGCCGGATGGTGGATCAAGGGGGTGAGCCAACCTGGGGATGAGTCACGAATCGCCTAGACAGCAACGCTCAACAGCACACACCTGATCTGGTTGACGACAACAAAGTGCTCGCAGTTTCCTTGATGGAGCATCCAATACGGCTGATTAATCCGGAGGGTAAGGGAGGTGAAAGGCGTCTGGCTCAGCGACTTGAGAGACTTAGTGATCTGCGGTTGCTTTTCTTCGGGCAACCTTTGCAAATGAGTTAGGAGCTTGCTACGGAAAACAAGCATGTTGTGAGCCGGGGGTTCATCTCCCAGGGTACAGAGGTCAACATACTCTGAATAGTCATCGCCGGGCCGTCCGTCTCCGTACGCGACGCCTTCGATGAGTAACAAGCATCCTTCTCCAGCACGTGCAGCATTTTGATCACCCTGCTCTTCGCTTTCATATGTATATCCGACCATAGTGCCGCGGCTACCGACCACCTCATTCGGCATTTCGCTTGAATCACAAGGGATCACCCGGACAAAATCTGCGAGGGTCTGAGAGGACAGCACGACACACTTGAAGAAGCGGGTGAGCTGGCTATGAATCCAAGGCACACGATTGTGCACACTGAGCGTGATGAGAGCATCTCGGTGCGAAGAACTCTCACTCAGCGCTGAAGGCAGGGTTGAGCTGGCCCCGGTAAGACGAGGATAATGAGCTGACGGCTTATTGTGAGCCAATCCGCCCGATTTTTTGATATAATTGAGTGCATTGAAGTCCGAATGCTTGCATGCGCGCATGAAAAATGCGGATTCCTGGTTTAAGCTATCCCAGCAAGTTGTGATCAAGTCTGTATGGAGGAATACATGTGGTAGGAATCATACCCCCAGCATCGAAGAGGAATAGCTTCCAGCTTCTCTTCTAACGCGAGCACCTCTGGCTGGGCTTCCGCCCTTTCGGAATCCGGTAGATGCTTTCGCTTGCGTCCTTTCGAGGCAATGCCGCCAGCCTCGCTATATGCTCTGTTTACTGCGGCAGCATGTGTGCGATAGAGATGCGCAGAGAGCATAGGATTATCCCACACATCCTCGACGGTAGCCTTTAGCTCGGCGATACTGTCATGGGCATCATTGAGCACTGATTAGTCGTAAACTTGGACGAGGCAATTAGGGACAGTCCCTTTGAGCTCACCTCTCAGAGCACTCTGCTTTTACTATGGCTCGTTCGTCTTCTGAGAGGCTCTGCCAGGCAGCGTGGTTAAGCACATCACTCGCAGAGGGGAAGTTAAGTGAGGCGGTGTCGTCAAGAAACTTGCGGACGGATATTGGCTCTGATGGAGGGCCAAAGAAGGAGTCGTACCCCCGCGCGATGTCGACGCTCATAACTGCAAAATTTCAGCGTGCTGACGGCCAGAGGTGAAAAGTACTGGTCAGGTATCGCGCTCGTTCGTGAATTCAGTGAACAAGACTGGAAGAACTTTCGCAGTTCGCCAAGTTTGCGCTGTTGAGCCAGTGGAGCCGTAGAGCAACATTTACGAATGCCTTGCCTGCTGCAAGACGTGCTAGGCTCAGGTACTGTGCTTCCGCTCACTCTTTCCACTCTGATGTATTGATCCATTCCGGTTAGTTTGTAAACGACACATGCCATGTAAATATGCAGTTTTTGTGACGAACATATACCTAGCGACGACCTGTTCGTGGAGAAGCGGCTTGTTTGAGAATTGCCTCCCTCGCCTCCTCAATGGCAGATTCTGAACCTATAACTAATCTAGGTCGACGCCTTAATCGAAATAGTACGGGAAACATACCGATAATAGTGATGGTGCTGTTGTCCCTGCTGACGGTAATGTCTGCGCCAGTCTCAGCGCGCAGACGAGCAACATTGGAGCCCCTTGACCCAACAATTTTCGGGAATGCAGAACGATCAGCAAGAGTTAAGAAACCGACATGAGTCATTGCTTTAGCCTGTTCAACGGCTGTCTCAACATCGCTCTGTGCGCGTTCGAGACTCGGGACGTCCTTTGCTTTCAGCGTCCATTCCGAGTCACCTTCCTCCGCGTCCTGGTAATTAGGAATAACTTGCCAGCTCGATTTCGGCGCGTCATATTCCATATCGTCAATCCGGGCGATAGATGCAACATTTTGCGAAGGATGGGCGGGAACCGCAAAAATTTGAGGTTGAGTAGATTGGTCGACTTGTACACCATAGGACCGGAGGTTACGGAAAAAGGTTCCCTGCTGCGAGATTACATAGTGATATTTCAGGGGCACAGACACCACGGCGGTGAGCAACTCTATAGGGGTTGGTGTATTCTGGACCCGCGCCTGGCGAGGAAGTCAATCATTGCGGTGCCTTCATCGCCTCAAGTAGCATACCTTGAGTTCACTTATCGCAGCCTCACAAGCAGAACGAGATCCCGAGACCTTGACGATGTCAACGAAATCCGCATCCTTGACCTCATCTGCATTGATAGGTTTTCCTACATGGTGGTAGGATCGAGAACCAGGGAACTGCACTTGCACACCAATGCGGGTTTGTAACTCATTCAGGTGCTGCCCGCCTCTCCCAATGAGATTACGATGCTGGGTTGCTGGGATCTCGACAGCCAGCACTATGCGGTCTTTCAGAGCAGTAACCGTCTTCTCGAGTTCCGCCTTGATTTTGTTAACAAGAGCAGGCTCTCCGCGAAGACGCACTTCTTCACTGGCCTCACCTTGCCGAGGGCTGATATCATGGTCAGTCTTTGACTAGCCATCGTGAGACATTACTTACAACTGAACAAGTCCTGCTTGCAGCTTGGAATCAGATGGACCACCACAACGGATGATTAAGCCTTTCAATCCCTGACCGCCAGCCCCGATAATTGTCCTATGGAACTTCGTCTCGATGACAAGTGATGTCGACATTTCCTCACCGACCTGCTTAGCGATTGCCAGAATAGCAGTTTTAGCAGCGCTATTAGCTTCTTTGGTTCCACGGACAGTGATATTGGTCACAGCATTGTCATTATCCATAGTCTTCTCAATGTCGATCTGGGCACCTGTGTCGTCCTTAATCTCGTTGATGCTTGCACCGCCCTTACCGAGAATACGCGCAACAGCACGAGTCGGAACAGTGAATTTGAGAACGCTGTTGGACTCCTTTTCAAATTCCAGAGCCTCAAGAAGTTCGGATTTAGCACCAGCTACGCCCTTCCTGCCACCTTTGACGAGGACTTCATCAGGCTTAAGGACTTCACGAGTCCTATTTTCGCCATTTTCCGAGGACCCCCGAAAGAATGTAATCTTGACTCCGTATTTTTCCTCGAGGCGAATGGCATATTTACCATTCTGACCAATCAGGGAAGCATGGAATTGGGCAGGAATGTTAAGGGTTTCCGATGTCTCGTCTGCCTACATAGTAATGTCAGCGGAATGTCGAACGTAGTAACTCCGAGAAATTAACCAGTCTCTCGATCTGAGCCGAGATGCGCTTCTTGGCTTCCTCGACGTTCTCTTTACGACCTGTAATCTAAGCATGACATTAGCTCTGTCCCGCTCCTGGTGCGCAGTGACCCACCTTGACTTTGGATTTTTGGTGAACAGGCCTCTTCTTCTTGGTACCATCCTTTTCTTTTTCCTCAACCTCATCGAAAAGATCCACTTTGACACCGAGCTGTTCTCGCAGCTTATTGATACCGACCCCCTGCGCACCAACAACTCGACCGACATATTCCTTGTCGATGTCAAATTCTGTAGACTAAGACATTGTGCGTATATCGGTGAGAGGGGAAAAAAGTATGGTGAGGTTGATTTCACTTACGTAGCTGCTAACAATAGCATCATTTTTGGCATCCTCCACAACTCGCAGGATTTCCTTGACTGCACGGTCGACATCTGCGCTGACCCCATGGATCAGGATGACATCCTGACTGGATGGATCGCCTGCCTCAGCACCGACCTTGATCGATAGCGCCTTTTCTTCGCCAATGATCCTGGGAGTACCAATTATACAATTTCACGGCTGGTAATAAACACCACTTACGCATTAAGAGTGGTACCGTCTTTACCAACTACTGCCTCATGCCAACGTTTCTCGACGGACATTAGTTCGCTCTTGACATCAGCAGCATCCTTGGCCATCTTGAGCAATTCCACAGTGACGTTATCCAGATGCTTCTCTTTCTCAACAGGCGAGGGCGAGGCCGAAGGGGAAAAAGGGTCATAAACGAGGAGAACCAAAGACTGTTCCGTGGACTCGGGAGGGAAGAAGACTTGAACATTGTGAGCTTCGTAGAAATGTTTCAATCTGAATGATGTCAGAGAAACTTATGGAAAGACGTGAGTGAAGATCACTTTTTCGAATGTTTTCCCATGATAACCCGGTGGATGAGCCAATCAATGGAAACCTCCTTCGTTGCGCCGATCAATTTACCAAGAAGTTCCGAAACTTGTCTGACGACAGCATCGACCAGTGGCTTCTCCCCGACGATATCAATGTTAAGGACTGAAGCCCGACCAATCGCCGTTGTAGATGGAGTGAAAACCGAGATACCTGGATGATCAGTACTGAGGGTTTTGGTGTAGTTAATTCGCATGATGTAAGTTAAAAGTTGACGTGAGACCGCGATAGGACCGGGAAGTGGGAACTCATGGATGTACTGTGAATTCGCCATCTCCATAACAGCACCAAGCCCGGCAGAAATGTCCGCTTGCTTGCCATAGACCAGGACCTCTTCACCCTGCTCATGAGGCTCTGGAACGACGACGGAGCACTGGCTCCTTGCCATAATCTCATCAAGAGCTTTGCCAGAAAGGAGACGATGCTGGCGCTTGGGCAACGAGATCTTGACTGAAATGAGCGCAGAGTTGAACGATTCGATGGCACCCCGGATGGTTTCGACAACACGGGCAACAGCCTGGCGGTCGCCGCTAACGGTGATCTCACGTTCCGGGGCATTCAGAGCAAGGTGAATTTGACCACCCTGCGCTGCCTCAATGAAGAGTGCGCGGCGGGCAACGACGAAAGGAAGAATGTGGTGTGGAATGTCCTTAACGCGCTGGGTTGACTTAGAGGTCTTAGCCGAGATTATCTCGTTTAGCAAGGCCTGGGCTTCATACGCGAGAGGTTGCGGGCCCGTGATTGTAACATGAACCAAGACTTCGTCTTCCTCATCAGCTGGCATGGCAATCCCGTTGGGTGGCCCACTGAGATGATCGCTGGGTGTAACACTGTCCCTGCGAGGAATATCCACTCTTACTCCAGTTTGTTCTCGCAGCTGTTTCAAAGTAGAACCTAACGAGGAACGGTCAGGACCTCGAATTCAAAAGGCAAACGATGATCACCTTTGGGCCCGATGATAGTTGGAATAGTAGAAACCGGAGCAGGCAGGGTAATAGTGACCTGAAACTACGTTCCAAAGAAATCCACAAAGGGACATACGAAACGTACCACGGGACTCAAAAGAGCCAAGAGGTTCCGTTTCGCCTTGTCAAGCTCCTTCTGAGACTCGGACTTCATGTGGAACGTGGTCTGACGCGTCCTTTGGTTGGCAGAAGCCTCGATCTTGACTTTGAATTTAGACATGACCCGTTTCATGATTTCCCCAAGCGACGTAGGTTTGCCGTCCTTGTTTGCCGCAGGCTCAATGGCAGACAAAGTGAAGGTGTCGGAGACCATAGGTTGAGACCGGACGGCTGCTTTGATGCGGGGGCCAGAGTGGGCACCCCAGGCAGCAGACTTGGCGGGCTGGGCTGCAGGGGAGGGTGCAAGAGACGGGAAGGCGGACTGATCACTAGTGTCCACTACCACGTTTTTGGCGGATGGCTTGACCGGTGTCTCATTCTCCGCTGGGAAGGAGTCCGATATGCCCTCAAGTCTATGTAACTTCTAAACATATCCAATCAACCGTCTCAGCCTGGAGACACGCAATACTAGCAGCACCCAAACCTGAAGTTCAACCGCGCCAGGGGGAGAAGTGTCCATGTGTTTGAGAATTGCGGGTGTCCGGGATACAGAACCTTCGACAGAAAATACCTGAACGTTGAGCCCGGCGACGGAACTCGACGCAACGACCGGAAAAAAGCAAGATGAAGAGTGGATTTGGTAAAGTGTAGACGTGTCTTTCCCAGATACGTGCGGGTGCTAGGCGTGCGAACATCATCCCTTTATTGGCTCTCGCACTTGAAACATATCTTTCGTACAAATGTCTCTTTTATTCACCAGCCCAGCTAGTCCACCGTTCAGCCCCGCACCTTTGGCCTTATCGCATAGTTGCTGTCGTAGTCTGTCCAGGTCACTCATTTGCCTTACGTCTTCTGGTGAGAGTGTAATCAACTGTATCGTAGTCAATCACGCCTGTGAATGATACAGTGATATTGTCCTGGGTCCGGGCCCCTGGGAATAGCAGGGCTCTTCTGGCGACGTGCCAGTCGAAATTGCTTGTGCCGGTGTTGCATTATACTTGGCAACGAGCCCATTGACCACGGATTCAACGCGGACAACGGCGTAACCTATCTGCTAACGAGCTAGATCTGCCATCCCATTTTCTGATGTAAATTTACCGGTGGGAGTGTAAGGGGTGAGGTAAACTCTTCTGCGATGGTACACCTATAAGGTTATCTGTAAAGCTCGAAGGCCTTGCGGGACAGTCGTCATTCGCTGCGGGGGTCAGCTTCACAGGAACAAGGGCATGGGGCAGAGCATCAGCGAGACGGTTGCTGATAACCGACGGTGGCCGATGGTCCTGACCACTAACCGTTTCGCTGATGCCCCCCCAGTAGCTCACTTTCGTCCACGTTGGTGCAAGCTGTGTAGTCGTGACAACTCCGGTAGTGAATCGGTCCAAATTTTTGAAGGGGCCTGCTTATGGAAACTTCATAGTCACAGATATCCGTTCCCGAGGGATGTCGGAATCGTGGATTTTAACATCCATGGAATCTTTAATGCGTCAGTGCGTGGGCAAGGAAATGAAAGAGGCGAGATGGTGTAAATGTCACGTGGACTGATTTTACACATCACGTGACCAATAGTAGTACGTGGATGCATCACACTGGCACCATCACAAGAAATGCACCGACCGGCTTGTCTCGCATTCGCGTTTGCTATTTCCACTGGCGCGACTCTTTATGGCTCATCTTTCCTCGGTGATGCTCTTGTTCGAAAAGGTCAAGTCCAGAATGTTCTGGAGCACAAGCCCGTCCGTGGTGGACCCCTCTGTCAACGCCAGGTATGTCGGCTTTGACCTGCATCTTCGCGGAATTATCTCATTATACTACTTTAGACAACCGGTCCGATTGAAACTACAATGTGTGACTATGAGACCATAGAGAGTGTGAACGAAGAGCTGTACGCAAACCTCCATGACCTTGTCCAAACTCCATTCTTCAAGTATTTTCAAGTAAGTGATCCATTCAGATCTACCCGAGCCTCTTGCTCAACTGCTTCATTATCGAAGGTCGACTTATACCGAGAATGTCCTTTTTGGCAAGAGAATGGTTTTTGCATGAACCGCGAGTGTGGCATCACCACCGTAGATGAGGTATGTAAGTGTTGTTGTAGTCGGATTCTACTTTTAGCTCTTTTTACAGAGTGAAATACCCGAAAGGTGGAGGGCGGCTGCTTTGAGTCAAATAGACCTTCCTCCCAAGGATCAGGTATCTATCAGCATTATAGGCCCCTGCTGCCACTCATGCGAGTTCCTAGCGGATCCAGTTACCAGGTTGTTACTACCGTGACTCCGACTTTTGTTTCCTCGATGATATGACAGGTTGGCATTCCCTGGGTTTCACATTGCAATTCATGTACTTACACAATTCGATGTTAGAAGGAGATTATGTTGATCTAACACTTGTTCCTGAGCGATACACGGGATATTCGGGGCACTCTGCCCATCGCGTCTGGAAAGCGATCTATGAAGAGAATTGTTTCGGTCTCTCTGAACTGAATTTTCTCATGGGAAAATCAGCTGCACCTGTTTCCCTTCCCGATACTCTGACTGATGTGTTGCGTGAGCATTTGGCTGGTCAAGACATGGACGGAGAGTGTCTGGAGAAGAGAGTATATTACAAGATCGTGTCTGGCACGTACTTTGGCTGAATGAGTACCGTGTTCATACTAATCTCGCACAGGTCTTCATGCATCAATCTCAACACATATATGCACAGAGTGGTTGAATCAATCAACTGGTGAATGGGTAAGCGGTCCTTTATCTGCAGCATTTCCTTTCGTTCATGATATCGCTAGGCTCCCAGTCTTGAATGTTTTGTCACCAGAGTGGCCTCCCATCCCGAGCGCCTTCAGTATATCTATTTCAACACTGTCTTACTTCTCCGTGCCGTCGCCCGCCTCACACCTTATCTGTCTGAGTACGATTACTGCTCCTTATCAGGGAACAGCCTCATCCCCCACAATCATCCACATTCACCTGATTTGGAAGACGAAGTTCGGACGCTCGCGAGACTCGACAATGTCATGAACATCGCGAGGCATGTTGGCAAATTTGACGAACGAGTTCTCTTCCGTGGGCCAAATGCAAACGTCTGTGTGTCACCCACATCCAGTTATCCGGTCGCTGACCAACACCATAGATCCTAAAACACGAATTCAAACAGCACTTTCGTAATGTGTCCCGGATCATGGATTGTATCGGTTGTGACAAATGCCGTCTGTGGGGCAAAGTTCAAACCACTGGGTTGGCTACGGCTCTCAAGGTTTTATTTGAAATAGACGAAAATGCCCTGTAGTACGTCTCTCTTTCCTCTTCATGGTGATCTTGTCGTGAAAATGTATTCGGTGCAATGCAGCCACGACACAAACCAAAACCTCTTGCAGCGTTCAGAAGTCGTTGCGCTTATCAACACACTGCATCGCTTTAGTGAGAGCCTCCATGCTGTCGAACACTTCCGGGAGATGTGGACGAAGACTGGAGAGGAGGATTCTACGAGGTTGATCTACGAGGCAGAGAGGGCCGTCTCCGAAAACGTGGGTTCACTTTGTGCTTGGTCATTTTGGTGCACGATTGAACGATACCAAACCTTAGCCACTTCGCCCAATACCAAGCGCTTTGCGACCAAATGTCTGGAGTCGAATACAGGTCCATTTATCCAATCTGGTGGGCAGCTGTAGACGACATACCCTCACATGTTTCGGTTCACTGTCCGAAATCTGGCAATTGTTATCCAAGGCAGTGCTCCCTCTACAAACAGAGCTTTGATCTTACATGTCCAACAGGTTTGTTCTGTGGATTGGAAAGATATACTGGTGGATACTTTACCTTTGGAGGACATGTTGTAACTTTTGGATTACGCACTTAGTTCATCTCCACGTCGAGTTAATCAGAATAGTCAAAAAGAAACGGGAGGGATATCTTAAGTCACAATGGCACGCCGTCCACGTCATCCTCTGCCATTGGTTCCCCATCCACGTCGGCATCGTCCGCTTCGGAACCGCCTGTTAAGGGAATGCCGTCAATACCCTCATCAAGCGGAACACCATCAACGCCCTCGTCGAGAGGGGCTCCGTCGACGTCTTGATCAAGTGGCACACCGTCGACATCCATCTCTTGAATCGGCACACCGTCCACGTCATCGCCATCGTTTTCAGGCTCTCGAGGAATAGAGGGGGTAGATTCCTGAGCTGGTTGGAACGACTTGGCCTTGAACCGAGAAGAATACGCCGACTGGGCTTCCAATGTTGCATCATCGTCCTTATCTTGTTGGTCTGCGTTCAATTCCGCATGAGCGGTGCCATCAAGCCGCGCTCGGAGTTCGGTCGTAAACTCTGGTGGAAAAACGATCCAATCTTCCCAGATGTCCACGACCGAGGTGATTTGTTTCTTGAACGTTTCCGCGGTAATGCGACCAGGAAATGAAAGATAAATGGTAGATAGGTGGTCAAAAACAATACCGAGGCGTGATTGGAACTCCTGACGGAACTTCCAAGCACTCGGTACTGGAGCGGCTGAGTTGTGAAGGATATCACAAATAAGGTGAAGGCGTGCGATCTTGCGTGGGACTGGGGTGCTGTCTACTAACAAAGAAGAGATGATGATATCGGAGACCTAGGGGGGATGAGATCCAGGGGACCAGATGGTGAGCTAATTGCGAACCTCGCGAGCCGCCTCGGCATGTTCCAGGCTGAACGTCATACAGCGAGCAAGTTCACCTCGCTTGCCAGAAACGGCGCGCAACATCGCCTCAAACCTCTTCCGTGCGAGTCTCCCCAGCACAGTCTTTTTGGTACGTTCCTGTTCTGATTCCTCCGCGGAGTCGGTGGTATATACCGAATTGTACCCCTGATATGAACGTGTCAATGACACACGGTCTTACATAGAAATAAGAACATACATCATCGTCAAAGTCTGGTTCCACGATGTCGTCGCGTTCAACCAGCCCTCGGTAGAAGGCATGTCTATGGTGCTGTGATTCGAGTGTTAAAATAGCTGAACGATCGCCAAGTAACTCACTTTGCGTTCAGTGAGGAAAGCGTATTTCGGATTGTTTCGTTCCCACTCTTTGAGATTCTCCGCATATTTAGGGCCATGACCTCTGACCTCAGTAGCCACGACCCGTATGAAAGTGTCTGTGACACCAGACTCATCCTCTTCACGTCTCCCTGGCACACTGTGTGACCGTCGACGTGGACTCCGACTGTCATATCTTCTTGAACGACTGTACGAGCGACGCCGTTGACGCGAAGGCGACGGGCTGTAGCTGTATGACCGACTTTGCGACCGTTTGGAAGACTTATGCCCATAACCACCAGAACGAGAGTGTGAGCGACGCCCGGAGGAATATGAACGACTTCTGCTCCTTCCCCTGCCTTGACGTCGATTTCTAGAATGGGATCGTGAACGAGATTGGCGACTCGCAACTATGAAAATGGGCTGAGTTTCATACACAGCGGGTGTACGGAGGACTCTCACCATACAACGGCTTGGCTGCCATAGGAACAGCTTTGCTCCACCCGACCCGTAACACCGAGCCTCCCCAATCAAAACCGTCCATTTCTCTCAGCGCAATTTCTGCGTCTTGACGTTTCATGAACGAGACAAAACCACTGAGACCAACATTCCGATTTCGTCTTGACGTGGTCATATCACTGCCAGGACCACTGCTGCCGTCACCACGAGGCCACATGATCTTGACCTGAGGACGTATTCCAAGTTTAGACAGGATTCAGGGAAGAGTAAGAACCTACAGAGCCGACAGGTCCATGACGGGCGAAGAACTGTCCCAAAGATTGTTCCGTAACGTTGGAAGGTAAATTAGCGACGAAAAGATTGGACGTCTGCGGAAGCATCGCGTTCGAGATATAGAAGAACGTGTCTTTGTAAGTTGCTTACCTCAGGGTCTCCTCTATCCTTACTGCCACTCTGGCCCTCGTAAGCTAAAGGGAATTGATTGAGGACGGTGATTCATATAGATGCATCAGGAGGACAAACCTGCCAAAGCGGTCACGGATCGTCCGTGGGCTACAATTGAAGCTGAGGGAGCTCTCAAGCGTGGCGTTGCCTCGACTTACCAGAACGAGAGTACCGAGCTTCTCGCAAGGCCTGCTCCCTAAACACGGAGTCAGGAGAGGGCGAAAATGAATATGAACCTACATACCTCTTGATTTCCTCGAGGAACGCGTCCATGGCGCGCTTGCCCTTTGGTTTCGGAGCACCACTCGGCGGAGAGCCCTGAAGGACCGTTAGTCTATGGGTCAAACATATGGCGACTCCTCACTTCATCCATTTCCTCTCGTAGTGCCCTTGCCCGAGAAGAAGTTTCGGTTGCACCCTTGGCCGAGGGCTGATACGGCATCCTCGCATCTTCCGAGCCACGAACAAATGTTGATCCTGCCTTCTTTCTGCCCACGTCATCACCCTCGAATGCGTCCAAAAAGTCAGCATATGCTTTGGCCGCGTTTTCTTCTTCCTCTTTCTTCTTTGCCTCTGCTGCCTCTTTTTCTTTCTCTCGCCGAGACTTGCGCACAGTCCCTTGAGCATACTGGGACAACTTTTGGTCGTCCAATGGCTTTTGCTGGTTATATGAAGCAAATTGGTGAGCGCCTCGAAACCGAAGAAATAGGTTCTATCCATCGCACTGGAAACGAGGTTTCTTCGTCGCCGTTGTCAAAGAACGCCGCTAACTTGGATTTTGTTTTATCCATGGAATAGTCAGATGATAACACTGAAGCGCTTTTGGCTGCAACCAAAGTATTGGAAAGCAAGACACGAGTTCCCACGCTCACATTCACCCAAACTGATTACTACATCATTAAACTAGCCAGACCTCCCATGGCGTATGCCATTGGCTTCAGAGGTGGATGAGCTTGTGCTGCAAATTGGTGGTATTTTAAATCCCCAGCAGCATCTACGCGGATCTATAGATGGAACGTTAGAATGCGGGCCAGAATCACATACATTCGGCTACTTACATATGCGCCTTTGTTCCCTACTTGATCGACGTAGTTGGGTGCGGAGAAAACCTAGAATGAGAATGAGTACCCTCACGATGAACTAGCGAACGTGAACTTGCCGTTGTGCAGAGTCCATCGTGCTCAATAGCATAACCATCTAGAACATGTTGAACACTGGCGAGATCACACGAGATGAAGCTACACACTTTCTCGCACTTCGTGACTACGAATGACGCTGGTGACAGCATTAAGATCGCACCACCGTTTTGTGACGTCTGGTCCGAAAGAAATGCCAACACCCTCGAACACTGTCAATTTACAACAATGTGGCAGGAGACCGGTCCGACCACGTACCCGTTTACTTGGCCCACGCCCTGGTGTACCTTGAGGATCGGTCCAGAGCAGCTGTGGTCGCGTAAGAGAATGCAGGCAAATTTCCTTGGATTCATACCTCGCCTACAAGCCAGGTGCTTCAGAATCTGAGTTTGAAGTTCCAACCAAAAATACTCACATATCAAGCCCTCCTGTCCAGGTTGTCTTCCAATGCGCGGTATCTTCCGTATTTCCTCTAACGTCACGCCGTCTTTGCTGAATAATCCGCCATGAACGACAAAGTAACGTTTGAGTTTTTCCGGAGATAATATAGTCTTTGGGGTAATGTCTGTGGACGGCTTTGTTGCGTTGACCAGAGTTGCCAGAGGCACTGTATAAACAGTCAAAATTTTCGCATGATATTTAACCTCGAGCCACGCACGCTCCGTAAATACATGGGCGAAAAGCTAAGTTTGGTAATTCAGTCTTTGAAAAAACTAGGTTCTAACTTCCTCACCTTGTATGTCTGTTCTCCATGTTTGTGCTTGGCTTCTCCTTCGAAGCCGTACGTCCGGTTCATTTCTTTGGCTTCATGGTTGCCTCTGTTGATGAACATTCGGGTTGGGTATAACCCTGACGTCCTTCAACCACTACGGAGAGCCACGCAGCTCAGTCAGTACTTACATTTATAGGCAAATGCAGTCAATATCACTTCGATAGACCAGGATCCTCTGTCAACCAGATCGCCATTCATCAATAAGCAATGAACAGGCGAGGGTGGTCCAGTGAGCGAATGCAGATGCAGCAAATCGTAGAATTGCCCTGTGAGATGAGCATTAGCTCACGCCGCCACAAGAGTTCAGTCTCAGAACGTACCGTGGACATCTCCTATGATGTCGCAAGTCACTCCGTCCGTAAGATCGAGAGTGACCAAGCTGTCCTCTTTCACAAAAGACGAATGAGCACCAAGAATGATCTCCCATGCATATCTCCTTGGAAGCTTCTTGCCCTGTTTAAACCACTCGATCATACTAAATATGAATTCTTGAGTGACTGTATACTTCCCGTCCTTGCTCATATCTAGTTTCGGACCTGCATAGTCGCTTTCTACGTCGCAGCCACCTGGTTATGTGCTCATCAATACATGTGACCACACAGATGGGCGATCCGACAGACCTTGTGCTATAATCTCCAGACAGCGCTCCACAGCATCCTTTTCTTCTTCCATCTCAATTGCCTAAAATACGTTCAGCATGAAGAGCAACATCCGAACTTAAACCCCACACCTTCTCAAACTCGATTTTTCGAACGAGCTTTTGAGTTGCTGTCAGCTGCGATCTGACAACATCATTCCTTGGTTCTAGAGTGACGACTTTCTTGAAATCAACGACCGCTAGGTGAGGTTTGGCGATCTGAAGGTAACACGTTGCTCGTCTGATGTGCGCGATGAACGATGTGTGTCACCGCACGTGCAAACAAGGCAGACGCACCTATAGTATGCTTTTGCATACTTGGGATCGACCTCAATTGCCTTGGCTGTTCGTCATGAATCTCGTGTGACTCGGCTGAAAAACAAGATCCACTCACACGCGTCATCGAGGGCAAATCCGTATTCTTCCAGCTTCGTTCTCGCAGTGGCCCGATTGCACCAGACGGTGGCATCCCTGGGATTCAGCTCGATAGCCTCCGAGTAAAGGTTGACGGCTGCTGCGAAGTTATGACCTGGACATCCCGTCATCAAGCTGCTATGGGTGATCGGACGAGAGCACATACTGGTGAATGCTTTGTTGGCCTCTGCTTTCAGCTTCGCGGCTTGTGCGCTGTCTTTATCGGTCACGTCTCTTAGACTTAGCGTCTGAAACTCGGGCGAAGGTAGCGATGTTAGTGATGTCGAAGCGGGCGAGGGGGATGCCGAGGACGACGACGAAGCATTGTTCATGGTGTTCTGTTGACCAGCAGAGGTATGTTAGGGCCACAAAGTCTCAATATCGGTTACTGGGTCAACTTCGTCGTCTGATTTTTCGTTAAGGGTATCTCACGATTGGTGGCTGTGTGTGTCGCGGCTTGACAAAAGAAAATCTGACTATGAACACAACGAGACCAGATCAGACTATGGAGGGCGGCAACATCGCGTCTTAGGACGCTCGTCAAGGCATCGCATTCGTGGAATCCATGGATGCGGTGGAAAAGGTAGTCTGAGCAAGGATTGAGGTTGAAGCATTTGCCGACCAGCGATTTGTACTCGTAGGTGTTGATGTCCTGCATCCATCCGTTCAAAAATTGGTGCAGGCTAAGCAGGACGCGGAGATACTATGCTACGCCCACTGTGGTAGCACCTACTAATCTAGATCCTTTTGCTCGCGGCAGCAGTTGCCCCCGCCTATTCGAAAACGCTCAGTTGCCCGTCAGCTAGCACACAAAAAACTCACGTATGTCAAGCCCTTGTACCAACCACTGTAACGACCAATTGCAAGAAGGAGAATGCCATCCATGCTGTCAAGGGTCTGCGAAAAGAACTGAGCTCCTTTATGGATGTTGAAATCCTGAAGGAATTTATAGACTGTAGTTGACGTGTGGCGTGTTCTCACCTACAGGTTCCTGACAACCATCGTCAGGTGCACCACCACATTTATCACTGGTGATTTGCCTGAGACCCTAGCACCTCCAACAGCGGAATGCAAGAACTCTGTTGCATTGCGAACGAGGCAAGTATAATAGCAGGGACTAGTTCTGGTGCTCAGTGGCCAATCCAAATGCGGAGACGCAGAAGAACTAACCGCTGTATTGTTGACCGTACTTCTCGAAGAGAGGGGTGAAACGCTTGCAAGCCGAAAAAGTAGACCCAGGATTATACGCGACCTGTGATCAACGCTGACAACGCCCGTCGACCAGTATGAGCACTATCCTGACGTCAACCTACAGTTCAAGAAATCGATATCCATTGGGTCCGCTTAAAAGCAGTTATTTGCGCTTAAGTACATGTCAAACACGAACGGACACAAATGATCAACAGTCCGTACTAGTAGCCGCTCACACCGCAAGAACCACCTGATACGACTTTGACAAGACCACCGATGGGGCGGGTGTTTGCGGCCAACAAAGCATGAGCTGAGAAAGGAGCAGGCTGTGGAGTTACGAGGGTAGAATGGGTTTGGGGTGCATTAGGGAGCGTATCGACCGGGATGGAGACTAGTCGGGCCCGTGGTTGGTAACATGGATGAGATGATACTAATCTAGCATAGCCCGAATTCCAATAAGCATTGGATTATTACAAAGAACATACAGCACACTTGTTCTTCTACGAGAAGAAGCCAGTGGGACTCACTGTGGGCGTTGATATGACCTCTGCTGATTGGAGAAACCGCCAGGCGCACTCGGCGGACATGTCTTGCCATCAGAGCCGGCTTGCCTCCACTGGCGCGCCTCGCAACAAAAGCGACGAGAGCGAGGACGGTAAGAAAATGCTATGTTCAAGAACGACGGGAAAGACAAATAATACTTGTTTCCATCGGCTGGTACGTAGCATCGCTGCCAAAGAAATCACCAGTATCCTGTGTGCGGACACACAACAGGTCATAAATAGGGTTGGAATTTCGATCTAGACGACAAGCAATCAGTGGTGCCTCGAGCCTGAATGCGGATGTTCGCAGGTTTCTTGAATAATTGCGAAAAGGTCCTGTTCATGGATGCGGAACAAGGGGCAATTACTATCCCCATACTCTTTTCGCCCCAGCTTGTCCAATCGGCATAATGAGGCAAGATCTTGGCACGGTGCAAGGCGAGAGAGCAGCTTCGCACTGGCGTTCAATCGGAGGCGGTCATCTGCAGTGAAACGTGGAGGAGAATGAAATGATGCGCCCGGACTGCGCAAGAGGACGACAGATTTGGGATGACACTGTCTCAGCACCGAACTGGTTACACAGCTTCGGAAACAGCACCGCAAAGTGATGCAGGCATCGAAGTCGCCTGGTCCACAGACAGCTAGGCACTTGCTACAGCAGCGCGACCACCGAACCACAGCTCACAATTACTCGCAGCAACGGGGGCGGCGGTGCAACGGATGGACCCCGTGATGCGGTGTCAGAGGGACAGGGGTGGGAGAGTGACTCCTCCGTTTTATAGCGCGCGAGTCAACTGTACACACAGTATTTAGGATTCCTCCTCTCCCCCGCCTTCACACTAAACGCCGAGCAGCTTTCCCCTCTAACCTCCCGGTGTATAGCGTCCCCTGAGAAGGAGGGTCCTATACAACACAAGGACAATCTAAAGTCTTCTAGACTTTAGACCCGTCCTTGCAACCCAACGTGCATCACAATGTGCCCATACACCCTAGTCCGATTTGTCAAACCCATCCGCCAAATTGCCGCCGTCAAATTCGAGATTTCGCCCGTCGCTCCTACCTTATTCCACAGTTTTAATGGTCCCAGTATTGTATTCTAGATAACAGGCCCAAACGCCCGTATTTCACTCCTCGCTCACTTCTCCGTACCGATTCTCCGCTCAGCTCATGGTTCGACCCGCCGCCCATTCATTGCCCCATCGGGGCTCCCCTTCAACCTCGCATACAAGGGTTCGTTGGCAACCCTACCATGCTTCAGCCCAATCTATCCCCACTCGCTCATCTACACTCGCCTATCTCGTCACGCCAGCCTCGTCCACTTCTTCCATCTCCCCCTCTCCTCATTTCCTTCCCAAATCTGCCTGTCCTCGTCCTGCTCATCTTCCAACCCGCGAGTCCAAATTCCGCGACATTCAAAAGTCAAAGTTTGTCCTCAATCTCGTTGGTGAGCCACTTCTATTCCGTACTTGTTCGTCTATTTAAGTCTCTCCTGCGATAAAGACCAAGCTGTCAAATCCTTGTGCGATATATGGCCTCAGCAAGACATACCTGCCTTGTTCCTGACCTCGGGCCGCCCAATGGTTTCCCCGATGTCAGCTTCGGATCATCTCCATTCCCCCAGTATACTTCACTCCACATCTCGTAATACTCAACTGCCCTCCCCGATCTCTCCGACTACACAACCCACTCCGGTAATCTCGCCCATTCCATCACACCCACCCCATTCCGTAGCCTGCCCACAACTCCAGAGGTACGATATCGCACCAATCAAAGGTTTCGTCCACGAGGTTCTCCGTCGCTCGCGGACTTCAGGAACTGTGCTTCAAACAGCACTCTGCTACCTCGAAGCTATTCGCTCAAAGGTTCCAGATCTTGTTCGGGAAGAGAAGCAAAACTTCACATCTTCTTCCTCCGTGGGATTGGATGATGATCGGATATCTCAAGGCAAGGTCGACATGGATTACGACATCGACTTTAGCGGTCCAGGTCTCTCTCCGAACGAATTGCCTTCGAACAATCTACTCGCCACCGTGCGCATCGGTCCGGTTTCGTTTGGAGCCAGTGCTTCGCTCTCAATGGAGTCGAGTCTCAATGCTGACAAGTTGCCAGTATACAAGTCGAAGGTGAATAATGCTCCCTTCCCTTCCCTTCCCCCTCTCCCCCCTCTCCCATCTCCACTTCTCTGTCCCCGTCGCACCTTCCTTGCATCGTTAATCTTGGCATCGAAATTCGTACAAGACCGTTGTTATTCGAATCGTGCATGGGCCAAACTCTCTGGTCTGCCGCCGCGGGAGATTGGTCGATGCGAACGTGCGCTTGGAGAAGCCCTCGAGTGGCGTCTTTGGGTCGGTAAATTGCCTGCAGTGCAATCCACCTCGGGACGTGCTCTCGTCAAGAGTAAGAGCGAAAGCGACATCCTCTCTGGAAACTCTCTCTTGGCACCTATGGCTAGCGATATGGATGTATCTCCGCCTTTCTGTAACGCTACTTCATCCCCCGGTTCGAGGATTTCTCCACTCAGGAGGTGTTCGACTGCACCCGCTGGGAGCCTATATTTGGAAGGTCCGCACCTAGGCGGAACTAGCAATGCCAGCCCGACAACATACAGTTCCAGTCCGTCGACCCCGGGACTCAGCTATTCTCCGACCCCAACTGAATCGTCGTTTGGCGATCGTACTGTACAAATGACCACTTTCATGGACGTATCGACGCCGCCGCCCGGTCAGTTCGCCACCTTTGCTGGCGCGCAGAACGACAAGGTGTTGGCAACGTTGTCTGTCCCATCGAATGGTTTATACGTGTACACGGGTTCGCAAGATATTGCTTTGACCTCTCTTTCGCACCGGATCGACCCGCAATGTTTCGTGTCACATGGCGTTGTCCCCTCGAACAACGTATGGATGTTCAATGATGATGCCTAGCTGTGCGTCGTGTACCACAATCTCATATATGCGACCTGTGTTTCTTGTGGATATCTATCTTCTTTTCTCTTCTTTTCTTTTTTTTCTTCCCTTCTTTATCATCTTGCCTACTTGCCTTGTATGTGTATGTCGTGACGGGGCGAAGAGTTGAAGGAGCAGGGTTGAGCGATGCGTCTGAACATCCATTCTTGTCTCTCTTGTAAAATGTACTTACTACCTGCCATACCCCATAGACTTGCTTCTGAATGCTTGGTATGTGTGTCACGAGAAACGTGGGATAGCCGATATGAAACCAAACTGGCGACTAATTTGTCTACGAGATAGACCGATCGCTTGCCACAGGCGATGTAGATGGCTTAGGTACCACAATAGTAAGTACATACCTCCATGTAAAACAGTCTTGTGGGGCTTAAACGCGAAGGGAGATTGTTGACCTGAGGTATTGGCACCACTGTCGGAGAACAGGCGGCTGGGCAGACCTCTTTTCGTGATACAGTTCCGGTCGGATGGAAGGCCGGGCGCATCCATCCGACAAGTGACTACGTCGTACGGCCCCCATGGAAGCTGAAAGAACTGGCGAACACCATAATTACAGCACACGTGACGAAACAGGAACTGCGCGGATGAGAAGGCAACGACTCGGGGCCCAGCGTGGGTTGCACTATGGCATCACGAAGGCGCTGCAACACACGGCGCGCGGAATAACACACACAAACGTAACAATTCCATACCGCTCGCAACGGTGGGAAGGCGTGAGCATGGATATGTTGGATCCAGGTGTAAAGAGTCCGCGGAGAAAGGGCAGCGACACACAAAAGAAGTATATCCGTAAATGAACAAGATATACGATAGCTTGTTGGCACACGGCAGTGACAGGTACCGTTTTGTCAGAAAAAAACGGGGGTGAGGATGGCGAAGGGATACAGAGCTGAGAATGAAACACGAAGATGACTTGTCAATCAATCGTTGAAGAACTCGAGAGGATGATCTTTGATCTGAATCGCCCGCCAGAGATGCGGGTGTCCGTCGGCATCTCGTTCGCCTTCCACATGCAGGATGGAATGAAACATGACGTCCTCTTCACCCTATCGGGATAAAGTAAACTCGTGAGACCACAGTCAAGAATGACCCGGTTTCACTTACCCTGTTAGGAGGGTCGTGGATTCTGCGGAATGGACGAACGTTGCAAGAGAGTATGCAATCAAGAGAAAAAGGAAACGGGCCGTTAAGCCATTACTTTACGAACATGATAATACCACGGCCGACAGTGCCGGGCCGTACGGTGGTACGCACCTGACGTGAATGTATCCCGGTCCTAAGTCGTCGTTCACAGCTGGAATCCTGATTTTCCCCAGGATGATGGTACCATAGTTCGTGAATCCGCTGCGCACTTGAACGAGATCTTGCTCAATCGTGAAGTGTGTGAGGTCCACATCACTGAGCCCAGCGGCGCGGGACCACATCTTTGGCTCGTGCTTGTCCCAATGATGACGAGAACGAACGATCTCGTTCTTCATCTGGTGTAAGACGTGATTGAATGCTTCGATAGCGTTTTGGTGTGGTTGGTGGGGAGCGTTCAGATTTACTTCTTCTGCTGAAGCTGTGGCATGAGGTAAATAGATTTTCACAGCTCACAATCCATTCAACCAACCCATCGTGGATGAGTCTGCGTGGAGGTTTGAGTGGGGTCATCAAAGTGGTTATCTAAAAATCTTATCACGGATCAATGAGCTTATGTAAACTTGACTACTCGGTTCAGAAGTTATTGAAGGTTAATGAATGAATGTCAACAATAAGCTTGAAACTTCTCCGTGTTTCAAAGATTTCGCATCCCGAAGAGTTTAGGACGTGACAGTTCAACTTTAAGAGGCCTGTGTCATATCTCTCTCTCAGACCACAGGTCGACATCTCGGAGCGCTACGGCAATGTCGAGAACGTTTGGCTCGGGTTCGCTTGGGCCGTAACAGCATCCTCATCGTCCATTTTTCCGAAGCGACTCCCCAGTCGGGGAATAATTGGGCTATTTGATCATCGTTTAGCAGGCACGATATACGCCTGTTTTCGTCGATGCCGCGAGGTGTCACTTTCGGCTGATTTTCTATTGGTGGCCTACTCCACATGAGCGATGGCCCGTCCACTGTGTCCGAAAGCGCCCGTGCGCATCTTTTACGTCGTGAAAACAAAACAGTAAGAATAAAATCAAACACATGCACAGAGCTCAGACGGGGGTATCAAATGGTTATCCTATTTGGAGATAGAAGGTCACCTGAACTTAGCCTCTGCGGCGTAAACCCTATCCATGCCCAATCTCCGGAGGTAGTTGACAACAAGGCGGACCTGTAAACAAATAAAATTCTGACTTATTGACATGATTGAGATCGTCGCTGGACGACGCCACCGTCAAAATGGCTGTCCAGCTGTTCACCATGTCTGAGGCGATCTATTTGTGTACGCCGCTGCAATAATAAAATCGAGTGGCCGCATCAGCACAGTGGGCCATGCCACGAAAGAAGTTGCTTACCGGACAACGGCGCGTCAGGAAGCACGGGTCGTAGATCGCGGCGTCTTAACCAAGTAGTAATCCGCCAAGGGCCACCGCAGCAACACTGATTGCTCCAACAGGTTTGGTCGACGAAGCACGCCCATATGCCCGTCTGATACATACCAGCTGATTCCATCGATGGATTTAGGGCGAAGATGCCGACACACCGACCAGAATGGTCTGGTCTTGAGCTTGAACGCCGTAATGCATTGCTGGCATCCATTCACGGACCCTGCACTGCAAACACGTCAGCATTGACGCGAACCTCTGGTTCGCGTACAAACCACACATTAGACCAGCTGCAGGGGTTCAGATTTCGAGAATACTCATCCAGGTTCGCAACTCCCCTTGGCTCGTCCTTTATTTGAATTCACATACTTGGCGGGTGACCGCCAAATATTAGTCATCAACATAAACTGCCTCGTTGACCAGGCACCAAGCGGCCAGGTTTGAGAGATGACCACATTCAAAGGCTTTTCCCAAGCCGGGCGGGCTGGAGCCTCAAGGCCTCACCACTTGACTGTTGGCACCTATCAACAGTGATATTACATACACATACACACATGTCGCAACGAGGTCTCGAAGTGACGTTGGTCACAACGCCTGGATGTTCAGCTGCAGATCTTTCATGACCGAGCGCCAGTTGGCACCTGGCAATCCTTGATCCAGCCGTTTCGAGACCTGCATGATAAGGGAGACACGTGAACACCAGCCGTCAATTTAATGAGATAGATCGTACCAGGACAAGTTGCTCCAAAGTTTGAATTTCATAGTAACCTAGTAGTAATACGGCGGTCAGTTGGTATCATAAGCGAGACTCCACTGAGCGTGCGTCGAGTCCTAATGTTACTGGCCAAGTACACGCGTAGATCGCCAACACGCCTCAATGATTTGAATAATTCTCGGATTTGAGCACGGTTTGTACCATATCCATAGCAAGGGGTTAGTACCACAGGCCGTGTCAAGCTCAGTGAATGAACAGCAATGTGAGAAGGAAGAGAACACTTATCGTCATTAAGATGTTAAACGTACTCTCATGCTGCTGGACGTACACTCAGAACGCAGGGTCAGGATCGACCGGACTAATCGATCTGCTGGAGCAACCTGAAGAACGTCACGCAGGAGAAGGGTCTGCAGGAAAGACCATGCGATCGGGATTCCATTTAAAAGGAAGCGATACGCACCTGTTCAGCTTTCTGATACACAAGGTTGCCTGTATGTACGCGTCGCGGAATGTTATCGCGCGGATCTCTCCAAGTTGTACAATCCATGGCATTCGGGGGTGATATCCGAGGTTGGAACTCTCACTCGCTGGTTCTATGACTTCCGTTATTCTGCTTCCGCCCTGAAGGGCCGGTGAGATACCTGAAACTGTTGGCATCCATCAGCTCAGAAGTTGATCATGGACGTACTCATGGAAGTAAGTACAAGTATGCATACGCGGGAAATTCCGAATACTTGATCGAAATATAAAGCGGCTCTCACCAATTGTCCAGCCTACAGGGATTGATATTAATTGCCTCGATTTCCAGGGTGCAGATTTCGTGTCTTGCCACCGTTCACTGAATCCCGACGGAAGAGTCGGCTCCTTCAGGAAGGAACGCACCATGAACATGAGTTGATCGCAAAACAGTGACAACCTGAGATGTCGTATACCGCGAGGATCTCCAGCAGTAGACGCGTCCTAATCTTCTCATCCGTTATCCTATCTGAAAATGAGACCCACGCGAGAGCAGTGCTGACGATGTTCCTCGGATATTGAGTAGGGACCTTGGTAGATCCATGCTTTTTCACCCAACTCTGGCCCCCCGAGAGGCCATTAGCGATGCAGCGGCTCACTAGCACTGTTTGACTCTCGGCACTCACGTCTGTTTAGCATAGCAGTCCGTTCTCGCATAGCACTTGACAAGAACAATAAATGGCTGATGGATCACTGCAATTCCCGAAAGCGCATCAATGGACTTCAGCCGTTCAATCTATCTCGCGGCCGATCCAGGCCATGGTGGAGATTAGCAGCGACTATGGAATTCTCAGACAGAATGACCATGATGATGCCAAGGATCTATCACAATAATGACGAAGGAGGAAAAAAAAAACATGAAATCATCATTATCATTGGTATCTAGGATGGTGATCATTAGACGAATGCCCCACCAAGTTCCTCTCCTGTGGGGTGTGAAACTAAATAATATTGAGCGCCGACTGAATACGTGAAAAATGTAGAACAATCACTTACAAAAGACTCCATGGGATTAAGCGGGGGAAGCATCTGGGGGTGCGTCCAGTGCGGGGTCGGCTGTGGCTGGTGTTGCTGCGTCATTGAACGCATTTGAAGTGGATGGCTCGACGGGTGTGAGTGGGCCGCGGGACGGGATGTGCCCGTGTGCATGGACATGGCACCGCCGTAAGTGGAATCGTAGCGGGTCGACTGATATCCGGGCATTTCGGGTATCATGGACAAGACATTCGTTTGAGAAGAATGAGAATGAAGTTGATAAGGGTGTGGGACGCTGTAGAGAATGAGAACCTAAACGAGATTTGCCAAGACCAGCACTTACATCTGTCGGCGGGTGAATTCAGGATCGGGGCCCAGTGGTGGCGCGAACGGCTCGCTGAAAACGCAATGAATGGATGTGATTGAAAGTGAGAGCTATAGGTACCTGTGACGACGCGCTACCACGGGGGGCAGGGTGTAATCCCCTTGAGGTCGCCGTGGTGGGGTGCTATCGCGAGTGGGAGGGGTAGACGTCTCGGATATGCCTGAAGACTCTGCTGTCGAGGGCCGGCCATCGACAGTTTCCTTTCGCGGGGTTGCCTTTTTCCGAGTGGGCACGCCCTCGGGCCAAGTGCACTGGACGGGAGGGTGAGTGGGTGCCGAACACGGGCCATGAAGGACGCTTACGTCTCGTTGACCGTGGGTGCAGCGCATGCAGATGGGCTTGGTCTCGTCGCACTAGTGGAACGGTGTCCAGCCTGGGAGGGAGGGAGCATGTGCGTGCTCACCTTGATCTTTTTGACGCGACAGGTGAGGCAGCCTGTCTTGCTTCTAGTGTACTTTGGGCGCTTCCTCTGCTGGGGTTCGTTGCGAGGTTGGGGTGCCACTACGTGGACATGGCCACCGGGATGGGACGGGGGGTAATAAGTAG